>JAVJIF010008669.1:0-180897 GCA_038442645.1 Agave tequilana
GAGAGGGGTGACTTTCGTCCAAAATTTTGTGCCATCGGTGGGTCCACTCCACAGACAAAATATGGTGGGGCAAAATGGTAGAGTTTGTTCTGGCAGACCTTGAAGATTTTTTATTGCAGGCCGGACCATACAGGCATGAGGGTTGTCCAGTACAGTATTCCGTAGAGCACCCAACATTTCTATGCTGTCCTGGAACAGTATAATCTAGAGACCTACACGTTCTTCACTCCCATCGGGGAAATAGGGTCACCCTCCACGAAATATATGAAGTTTAGGGCTAATGATTGGAGATGCCCCTTACGAGGAACACGTCCCGTCAACAGAGGAGCTACACTTGCTAAAAAAGGGCTATCCTCTGGTGTATGAGACTTATTAGGAGGTGCTGTGCCACTTTCATATTTGTGGGCAGGTGATAGGATGGAGGAATGACAGGGTTAAATAGATGTAGTGAGCAAATTATCTATTTCTCGGGGTGAATAAGACTTACCTAATGACCCGGCTAGCTCCCAACACTGATGAAGAAATTTTTGAAAGGATCAATGCATCCACTAGCTCATGTATCATAGAATCTAATGAGGATACTTTCAAACTAGATATATTTTTTAAGAGCTTCCACCGTCAGGCTAGGATCCCGATATCTTACCGGGCTCTATTGGCAGGCTTTGCTTATGCTGTACCTAAAGCGATGTATGGTGCCGACGCTGCCACACGTGGTGATCGTTGCCGACGTGCTGTACCCGGCTGTCTTTCTTGCTCATGAAAAATCAATTGCTCTCATTCCAGCAATGGTGACGAGGATCCAGAGTAGGTTACAGGCGCTAACGAAGAGCTTCTGTCAGGTGGAAGCTATCGTGGACGCAGAGGGCAACCCAGTCAAGGGTTCTAGTGGTCATCCCCCGGGTAAGACTCCCAGTCCCAGGGTTGAGCTCCCAACACATATCTGATGGCTTTGTATATGATGCATTGCCCATCACTAACGACCACCGTCTCTGCCTCTGAAGGTTTTATACCTTTCGTGCAGCGGTTGGAGAGTTCGAGCTGGCTGCAGTACTATATGTTTTACATTTAGATGACTATTTCGAATGGGGGCAACTACCAATTGGACAGGTGTTTCCCTGAGATTCATGACACATCTTACAGAGACAAATTTGCAGACCTTGTTGGCCCAGATGGATTCACCCGATTATCTTATGGTGTCTTGTGATTGCTGATAAACATCCGGCCTGGATACTTCATTTTTCAGTAAGAGAACTTCAGCACAGTAGAGCCTTATATGCCTTGTCAGTTCGCCAAGCAATTTGGTTACAACCAACTGTATATTGGCAACCCTAATCCGAACCGTCGCTTTTGTGGGAATTTATTCAAAGGTGCCCGGGCATGGAACTATAGTATAGCTGGAGGAACTGGTGCTGTGTTTACCCTCCCACATAAGATACTCAACTCTTATACTAGTCTTGGTTTTTATGTGTGGTACTCATGGCAAATAAGGTGCCTGGGTTTGGAGTAAACACTTCATGCATAAAGGGCATCAAATCCACATATAAAGCCAAGGTAGGGTCCAAAGGTTGTCGGATGTAAGGGATGACCGAGTATCAAGAGGCTGAGAAGGAAGCAAAAAAAGAGGTCAGGGGAGAGACCAGCATAGCAAGAGCAGCTTCGGGGTCAGAGTCTAGGGCAGGAGGACTAACAAGCAACCCACCAGGCGGACTCGACAAGCTGTACCCAAGCGTCCTCGAGATTCTACTTTGCATGGCGAGCCCAGCCTGAAGAAGACTAGAAAAGAATCTGAGGATGTAGTTTTAGCCCAGATATCTGAGATAATTCCTCCTAGTACTGAGGAGCAGGAGGAGGAAGAAGAGGAAGCAGTACCGACTCTTCGTCCCCGAGATTTGCAGCAGAGCCCCTACACTCTTGGTGGAGGAAGAGCGTGCAGGACAATCCACCGTGGCTGAAGGGGTTGTGGTTACGGGACGACCTGATGAAGTGACAGAGAGGGCCAAGGTTGAAATTCTATCTCAACCAGGAGTTTCAATTCGGTCGACAGCTTCTTCGGCTGAAGAAAGAGGGATGGATGCACAACATCTAGGATCTCCCAGCCTCTTGATTCCTACTTCTCAGGCTGTCGAGCCCAGCCCTACTACCGGGGTTCTCAGTGGCAAAGCCCAAATCACTGAGGCCTCCTTGGTTCAGGTGTCATCTTCGTCATCTGAAGAGCACACCACTATTCGGAAGAACCCACTCTTCCTAACACCAGCAAGTTTTCACAAATCTCAGAGGAAGAGATGCAGGTGTACGTTCTTGCTATGGCTCCGCCATCGGAATAGATCACCATTACTGAGGGTATTTTCTCTATCTCTCTTAATTTTTTCCCTGTTGAGATGGGTAGATGTTTAACACTTCATTTGAATCTCTTCTGCAGGAGTGGCTACCGGTGTTGAGGCTGCGACCTCCTCCCATATTAAGGAGATGATCAAAGAACTAGTCCAGCTGGAGGGCCTTGAAGTTCTTGCTACTGGGATGATCCTTCAGGGTATAACCATTATGACCGGGGAACCTTAATCCCAAAGTAGCCTGCCAAAGGATCAACCATCTTCAGATCCTCAGCTTGGTAAGAAGACAAGGATTCTCCATATACTCCTATTCTCATCATTATTGCTAACATCAATGATATGATTGCAGAGAGTACCGGGATGGCTCAAGTTAAAGAGCCCTTGGTAAGTGCTGGCGCAGAGGACATCACGCTTCAAACTTCAACCGCTGAATCGGGTACTGTGGAGTTTGTCGTTGCGCCTGTTGCTTCAGAGGCTACCACCATAACAGTCCTGGAGGTGCCGGTCACGACCTCAGCGCTGACAGAACCTGCTGTTTGCTTCATCTCTACACCAAGTGAGATGGCTCCCACCTTTACGGACATTATACGCACAACTATAAAAAGGGGATCAGGAGTGCACCAACAGAGCTGGCTTCAGTAATGGACATCATGAAAGAATTGGCACATCAGATGGTACGACAATTCTTCATCTCCATGAGGTCTTGCATCGATCTAGTTCTCTCCAGGAGAGTTCTTTCGAGTTTGCTGGATGCTTCTTAAAAATCAGATTGAGAACATCTGTCTTACTGAATGCTCATAGCAAGTTAGGACATATCTGATGCTAGTCGAGCAGCTGGGGATATGCTTAAAGGAATTAAGGACTCTGGAGAAAGTTAGTCCAGTGGATGAGACTCGGCTGATACTGAATAAGCTCTTACTGCTCAAGAATGTGAGTGAAAGAAGATGGAGGAGCAAATGGCTGAGGAGGCCCGTCACCTCTGCGACTTCCAGGCCAGCTACCAAAGATTGGTTGATGATTCCAGGGAATTTGAGGTCGTCAGCAAGAATGTAAAGCGAGTCATAACCACTGCTCGAGCAGCTATTGCCAAGGTGCAAGCCTTAATTCAAGTGTATGAGAGCAGAAACTTGTTGCTACCAGGAAAAGGCTAAAGGAGCTAGAGGCTGCCAAGATGTAACGCCCCGATCCCGGCGGGTACGGAGACGTTACTGCAACGTATATACGCAGGTCAGAAATACCCTCACGTATATACGCTAAGCATCAGTACAGACAAGAATCAGAGTACGGAAGCAAATGGTGCATTATACATTCCAACACATGAGTACAATTACAAAGTTATCACCAGAGGTGACAAATATTACAATAATATTACATCACCAACATGGCGCAAATGCGAGAATACAAAGGATGTACAAGTATGAACAGTACAAAAGGCACTCACGAGTTTACAAAAGGAAAACTCGAGAGGCACACAGGGGGCCTGGAAGAATAGAGCTTCAGATGGTCTGCTGGAGATCCATGCTACCGCTGCGCCACTCTGATCAACAACTGGGGGAATCCACATGCTCCAAGCTCCATGACCTGGACATGAGAATCCAGGGGAGTCAGATAGAACTCCCCAGGCGAGTGGTGATACAAAAGCCAGATGGCGTGCTGAGATAAGTACAAGTATATCGATAAAACCGAATCATAATCATGCATTGAAAACCGTGTCGTGAGTACCAGCATACAGGAACAAGAGGGATATAGCAGGTAACTTCCAGTAGAGAATGCACATGGTATAATAAGATAAGAGCAGGTAAAGAGATGAGAAGTAGAGTAGATAGGACAACACCAGATATCTCCTAAACTAACAAAATCGATAAAAACTGATAAACCCGAATAAAGCTGATTACAAGCAAAACCGATCGTACAAGCTTAGGTCACGGCTCCATGAGACTAGTACATCGAAGGAATAATCCAAACAAGGAAACCCTCATCTATATACCTTTATCACATGTCACCGTAATCCAAGCGCATACAACCCGGATTACAAAACAACACAACAGTTTCATATTAGAATATTATTATAATTGGGGCCATCTAAGTTGTAGGTTTTAGTATGTGTCCCATTCCACATATTTCCACTTACAACTTATATAGCAAGTTATTTGGAAACTGATAAAGTTCGATGAATCATGTTTCGGATGGGCCCCGTACATGCCCAGGACAATGGTCCAGGAGTATTCGGTGCTGAGCCGGAACGTACCGCTAGGTACCGGGACTTATTTACGCCCGAACAGGAATAGAGTATCGCAGATCCCATAGAAATAGGCCTAGGGCGTGTGCATACCCGGCAGGAATAAACAGGAGTAGGGGTGCCAGCACACCCCACGGAATCCCTGGTGGCCGCCAGGTGATCCCTCAAGTATGTGGCCACGCGCGGCTCGATAAGACCACCATAAACATGATTAATCAGGGCCCATCAGTTTCCCCCAAACCGGATGCAAGTTGTCTTATAATAATTTATCATGTAATTATCAATTTACGGGAATAATAGGAGCAGGACATGATCAGGAATTCAGGAGTACAGGTCACTGTATATAATCCAGGATAACAGGTCACTGTATATAATACAGGATAACAGGTCACTGTATATAATACAGGATAACAAGACTGGATTCCCGTAAATGTGATAATCACAGGTCAAGTATTAATATAACAGGAGTATATAACAGGCATAACAGCAGTCATAACAAGCATAACGGGAGTTCATAACAAGAGATCAGGTACTACATTCCCGTAATGTGATAATCATGAGTAGAGAGTTATTCATAACAGGTATCAGGTTTTATCACGCCAATGACAAGTGTCATGCAGATGACAGGTGATAAGTCAAGCCATAACCTGAGACAGGTGGTATAACATGAGCCAGTGTCAAGTAGTAGCATGTCGGGTGTCAGGTGATAACATATCAAGTGTTAAATGATACAGACAGGTATATGTCAAGAGTTTACATAACAAGCTTGTATATTGCAAGTGTTAGAGTAATAGTTGAGCATAATCAAGCAGAGCTAAGCGAGATGGAAGTACAGACAGCAAACAGTATTTAACAATGGAGCGTCTGGCAAGGTTACCGGGACAACTCGGCTTAAAGTGCGAGTAAGAATTCCGGCAGCTTCCCGCCTAGACGAATCTAGTGGTAAAATGCTGAGCGCTGATCATGATAACCAGGCGGAGCTGAAGAACCTGACGGTCCCAATCATTTTCCTTTCGAGATAGTGAGAGACCAGAGGCTGAAGGACGGAGAGACCTGACGGTCCCAATCACTTCCCTTTCGAGATAGCGAGAGACCGGAGGCTGAAGGACGGAGAGACCAAGAACGCTCAGGGTTTAAGCGCACTCTCGGTGGCTACCAGCCATCCCAGGAGTGGGCAGAAACCCAGAGTTCAACGACCACGAAGGGTCGGCCACGCATAGTATAAAGCAGTAAAATACATATAAACATGGAATAAAATACATGTCGACCCGACAAGGCGGGGAAACCCAAATGGAGGCGAGAGCGAGGACACTCGCCTAAATCTTCGGAAGAGCCGAAAACTCTGAAATCCATGGAACTCGCGCACGCGCCAAAAAATAATATATAAATATTTTGAGAGAGAAAGTGAAGAGGAGAGAGAAAGAGTTAGAAAGAGAAAGAGAGAGTCAGAGAGAGAAGTATATGGAAAGAGAGAGTGCACAGGAAGACGCGGGTTTTGAGAGTGAGACGCGGGAGTCACAGACGCGGGAGTCACAGATGCGGAATTAGTGTCGCAAGAATGGCAGACACGGAAATAACAGACGCGGGATTCGCGTCGCATAGATGCCACAAACGCGAGGTTCGAGACCCGCGTTCAAGTCAGGACGCGAGGAGAACGCGGACGTGGGTTCTGCGTCGCGTTAACACAAGAGGAACACAGACGCGGGCATGGGCTCCGGGCCATGTCAATACAGGAACGCGCGATGGCGTTAAGGAATTGTCTGGACGCAGGGTGAAGATCCGCGTCAGCAATCAACAGAGAGAAAGAGAGAAAGGGAAAGGTGATTTCGGGGTGGTGGTGTTTCTTTGGTGGAGGAGTTGGATTTTGATGGAGTAATGAAAAAGAAGGTGAAGGAGGTGATGTTTGGAGGTTGAAGTAGTGGAGATGGAGGTGGTGTTGTGATGGTGAAAGTGATGGTGGAAGTGAAGATGGTGGTGGAAAATAGTAGAGGTGATGGTGATGTTAGTTGTTGTCGTTGTAATCGTCACCGTAATGATTACCGGAATAATCGCGAACGATTACCGGAATAATCATCGGAGATATTACCGACGAAGAAGATCTCGGCCCCAATCCAAAGGAGGTAGCCGGCTCTTGATGTGGTGATGGGGTTGTGGTTTTGTGGAGGGTTTTGATGGTGGTGGTATTTTTGGAGAAGGTAAAGGAGAAGGTGGAGGCCTTGGTGGAGTTGTGGAGTTTGTGGTGGTTTACATGGAGATGGAGGAGGAAGAAGATGAAGGTAATGAGTTGGAGAAGTTGTAGTAGTTGTTGTTGTGGTGGAGATGAAGGAGGAGTTGGTGGTGGTTAAGGTGTTGGTGAAGAGAAAATGAAGTGGAAAGGAGAAGGAAAGGTTTATATAGGATTTGGAATTGTGAAGGAGATGTAAAAATGTTTTAGGGAGGGGTTTTTTGTAAAAATGGAGAGGTGAGGTGGCCCTTTGGCCGGCCATGGTGATGGGAGAGGAGTTGGATATTTTGGAGAAGATATTTTTGGAGGAAAGGAGATTTTTGGAGGAAGAATGTAGAAGATAATGGAAGAATGGAGAAGTTTGGAGAATTTGGTGGAAGGAAAAGGAAGAAAAGAAAAAGGAAAAAGTAAAAGAAAATGAAAATAGGAAGATATTTTCTTGAAAGAAAAAGTGAAAATAATTAGAGTAGCGGATTCCCGGGATTCGGTTGCGGATGCGGAAAACTTTCGGAAAAATACCGAAATCGTCCGAAAATCAAGTATCTTGGAACGACCCGCAAAAATTCTCAAAATCAAGAATATTATTCTAAGAATCATGGTGAAATCCATTTCAAGAAATTCTTTTAATTTTTAAATTAAAAGTCCTGGAATCGGCCGCCAATATCGGTCGACACCAAATCTGGCAGAAATCTGATAAATTCTGAAAATTTCCAAAAATATATTAAGATAGAAAATATTATTCTAAGAAAATATGGGAAAGTGGTTTCTCAAAATTTGACTCCATTTGTAAATTAAAAATTCAGGAATCGGTCAACGGTGCTGGTCGACACTGGTTTTGAAGATTTTCCATTTAATTCAAGAAAATTCCAGAAAATCATAGAAAATCTAAAATATTAGGAAATGATGTTAAAACTAAAATCGGTCAAATCGGAATACTAGAAAGATCAAATTGAGTAATACTCTAGGATCGGGTCCCTGGTTCAGAAAAGAGCAGACTCTGAGTCCACGAATCCTGATCCAAGACAAAACGATCATATTCATAATACAAAATAAATATAGGAAGTAAATCGAAAAATACGATCAAAAATCTGAATACGCAACTAAGTACGTATTCCGGGAGCGGGGTGTTACACAAGAAGTGGGTCCAAGAAGATCTTACTGTCTATTCTTCCAAGCTGGAATCTCTTCAATCACAACTGGCTATGAAAAGATTCTTATCAGAGGAAGAATTGAGGATTCAAGCTTGGGTAGAAGTTGAGAAGGCACACCAGCGCGAGATGCAGCGCCTCCTAGATTGGATTTATTCTTTGGTTGAGCGGGATTAGCCCTCCTCCTTTTGTATTTTTCCTTTTTTTTGTAACACTCCACTTATTAAATAAGAGAGTGTTTGGATCACTTTTATCATTTTGATATAAATAACAAAAGTTATCAAATTTTGTCTCGTCTTTATTCCTTCTTTGCGTTTGAGAATAAGACGAACGAAGCTCTTACAGACGCGGCTCTTGACCATTGTGGAGACGCAGTCTTTAGCCTTTTGCTGAGATGCGACCACGAGTTAAAGAGAAGAAACTCAAGTAGCACTGAGTTGTGAGTGAGACGTATCCCTTAATTATAAGGGATACATGACTCTATTTTTGTTGAGAGGACACAACTCTTAATTGTTGAGAGACTGATCAGTTACAGATATTTCATATATATTATCACATTACCATGTTTATTATCTAATAAATTTTATTGATAAGTCTTATTTTTATTTAATAAAATGCAGGTCGATTACTAATGGAGGTGGAAAAAAATTGAACCCTAAAGCCTGCTTTAATTATGATTTTAATCTAAATTAATGAAGGGACCAATAATCAGGAGGATAAAGACAATTCCTGTTGAAAATCAATGCAAATCAAGGGAGATAAAACCAGTTGAAAATAAGTTAAATTTGAATTTTCAAAAATCCAATTAGTTAACCAAAGATCAACAGAGAATCATCAAAGATAGGAGGTCAAAATGGCAAATTTTTTTGGATAAATGGAGAGCAAATCAGAAACTGAAGAATTACAACCCTTGATGTGGCCAAACGGCCACATCTATACCGTGGATCCACGGCAAAAGCCGCAGATCCGCAGCTTTGTTGAATGGATAGGGGAAGCGTTTGCTTCCCCTATCTTCTCACGCTCTCTCCACTCGGGTTTTGGCTATAAATACTGCATTCCACATAGAAGAAGGCATCGAAGACTAATTTAAGTTTTTCTTCTTTATTTTTAGGGTTTTGGTTCATTGTTAGATAATTTATGAGAAGTTGTATCTCAGTTCTTAATCTATAGTTCAGTTCAGAAACAAAGTGAGAGAGAGAAAGAGTGAATGTAATCTGAATTTGAAGTGACATCAATAAAGATACGATAGACTTCTTTTCTTCTCCAAGTCACGGATATGTTAAATTTTAATTTAATGTTTCCTTTTTTAGAAATGAGTAGCTAAATCTCTTCTTTCTAAACTCATTATCTTATCACTTTGATCCCTCTTATTTTGAATGATTTTAAGCAAAGAACCCAACGTATTCATATGAAGGCCTTAAACTAAGCCTTGTTTCTTTGAAAGTGTTCTTGAAGGCACATGAGGATGGGTTGAAATTTTTAAAATTTTTATTTTTAAAACATCACTTGAACTTGTTTTATTTCATACTTAAAAGATAACTTGATGATTTAACATTCAGCTCAATATGAATTCTTAAAAAAGGAGTTGACTTTTCAAACAATCTTATCTGCTTTACTTAAGACTTTCAAAATTCAAACTTAAGTTTTTGCCTATGATCAAGTTGAGGCACTGAGATTTTCAAGAGAAGAGCATATTATTGAGTAGTAAGATAACCAGCCTAGATCTTTTTCTTAATATATTAAAATAAACAACCAATCATTCTTCAACCTTTTAAAGATCACTATCTCTAAAACCTTCAAATTTTAAGTTTTCTTTAAATCATCTCTCTACTTTCCATTCTCTTATCAACATAACAAAAACACCAACACCAATTCTTATTTTTAAAACAACACATCAAAATGCTTTCATCGCATTCCTCCTCGTGGACACGACCCGTTATCCTAAAGGTAGACGGTAATTCTCATTGCATTTACTTGCAATCAGATTTTTGGCGCCGTTGCTGGGGAAAAAATAGTGTAATTATTTTTTAACAAGTTTGGTGTCTTGTTCTAGGGCCAAAAAGAAATCACATTTAGCGCTCAAGTATTGCTGGAGAAGACTTACTATTCTGTGCTCCTAATCTAGAAAGTAGAAAACAGAATTTCAAGAAATTGCAGCGCAAATGCTTGAAATTTTTTTGGACTACTAAAAAATAGGATTTCAAGCTCTGCAGAAATATAGTTTTTTTTGTTTGTTAATTCTGCTATATCTGATATCTACATACCCTATTTTTAATTCAACAGTAATCTAATTGATTGACAATGACTTAAAAAATGTTTAGACTTGCATTCTAGGCATTTTTTAATTACGTTTCTTTTAAAATTACTGTTGAAGAAAGCTGGAGACAAGGTACGTTTAGCATCTAGCATAGGAAACATTCTTAGGTGATTTACTTGCTTTTTGATTGTTACTACTGCTTTATACTTGCACACTTGCATAATCTGTTTTAAGGGCAAAACCCAAGACAAGATAAGGTGGGGAAGTCATTACCCTTCTTTAGCCCACAAACCATCTCCAAGCAGACACAACCTAAGCCTAATTTAAAATCTAATAGACGTTGGCTTTAGGGACATCTCGAACTTAGGAGATTATCCTAAGGGCAAAGGTGTTAGAATTTGACTCCTGCCAAATCAGTGTCTAAGAACAGAGATTAAGGGGTGAAACCTCAAAGGCTGGTGGTTTGGCTTAATTAGGCCCGTCACTTTTGCGCAGATACCTCTCACCAATCTTACCCTGACCTGTGGCTGATTAGCTTGTGGTCAAAGTCTGCATTATACTTTATGTGGATAATCAACCAATTAGTAGTTGTCTAGGTCAATGTTACGTTAGACTAGGCTTGGCTGCTTTTTCTTGTTGATTATTGGTGAAATTGCTTGTGGTAGTGTTTGTGTATGTAAATGTGGTCGAGAGACCCAAATTCATCTAGGTTAACTAGAAACACATCACCACCTAAGCTTGAATCAAAACAAAATCCGATTATGGCTCAACTGACATCTTTGCAGGATAGGTTCTATCACATTAGAACCAAACTTCCATCTTGTACCCAACTTCTATCAGTTGGTGAACACAACTTTGAGCTCAAGCCTCATTTCATCTACACACTCCCTAAGTATCATGGCTTAGAGTCCGTAGAAGCTTATTTCTTCATAAGAGAATTTGAGAAAGTATTCTTAATGATCAAAATCCTATACCTTATAGATGATGTTATTAGGTTGAGATTTATCTCATTTCCTCTTAAGGACTTAGCCAAGAAATGGCTTTAAACCTTAGCGGCCGGCTATATCGCATCATTGGATGGTTTCATTAAGGTCTTTTTGAAGAAATTATATCCAATTCATAAGACCGCTCTCATTAGGAAGAACATCATGCAGTTCAAGTAAGAACCTAGTGAACCATTTTGGAGGTACTTTGAACGCTTCAAAGACCTTCTTATCCAATATCCTCATTATGGAATAGAGAAATGGCGACAATGCCAAATTTTTATGACGATTTAGACTATTCAACTAAGACCCTCTTAGAAACCATGTGCCAAGGTGGATTCTTTTAAAAGGATGAAAATGAAGGATGGGATTTATATGAGAATCTAGCAGAAAAGACCATCCAATGGGAACCAACTAATGAAAACTCTAGGAATTCAAACTCCATCTCTTTAAAAGGAGGTCTCCATTCAATTGAATTATCCATAACTATCGAGGCTAGAATAACAAACCTAGTAAGAAGACTGAAAGTTTTAGAAGCTAAGGAACCAAGTCCAGTCAATCATGTCAGCCCAAACTAATTTCCAACTCCTAGTTGTAATTACTGTCAAGCCATGAATCAAGTGTTTGAGAAGCGTCCAGTGATTCAAGCTCAACAATAATTTTTGAAACTGATGAATGCGGCCTTTTCAAGGCCCAACAATAATTCTTATGCATATACGTACAATTTCAGCAGAAGAAATCACCTGAATTTCTCATGGAGCCAAAACAACAATGACCACTCACTGTCAAACCATTCAAACCACTTTCATCATTCAATAATTCTTCCAATCATCAACCCAATTTTTCAAATTACCATCACAATTCTTCCAACCATCCGCCCAATTTTTCAAATTATCAACAAAACTTTTTCAACCAAGCTCCACAATCTTCCTTCCAAAATTCTCAACTTGAGAGAGAGAATGACTGATTTTGAGAGAAACATGGAAAGGTACATGAAGGACTGGTGGGGAGATTCTGTCTCCTCGTTTTAAAATACCGCAAGTGCACGGTCGTTCGATGTAGCACTTGAGGGTCGGTCCACAGAGACAGGTGGTTCTTATAGTTTCAGCACTTATAAGCGAATTGATATAAATCTTGTGGTTTGTGAGTTATGTGAACTAATTATAATAAAAGAATAGTCAAGCACTTAGGATCGAATCCCTTAAACTAGCATCAAGCGATCAATTTTGGTCTCCACACCAGTTTGTAATACACATCAAATCTCTATGTCTAAGAGGCACATTAACTCTGAACACTAGATTTAAGCACAAGCTATTATCCAGTTACATAGTCCATCAAAGATAGATTAACTAAATTAAACAAATAACATAAAGGCAATAAAGCTCTAAGCATGAACCATTAACCCCAGATACATAGCCTGTCAAAAATCCAGTTATTCTAGAAATTAATTTCCTAAAAGTAGTAGGTCAACTGGTGTGCATACAGTCATAAATAGGAGAATGACTCAGTCCACAAGAATTAAGTCTAGGTTCATCTCCCCTAAGCGCTTGCAGTAAATTAGTTACTCATGATAAAAACTGACATATAACTAAACTAATTAAATCAGTTTAAAATTATCTAAATTTAATTAAACAATTAACTGAAAACTCTAATTAATTAAACTAATGAAACTAACAAAAAAATAATTAAAAAAATTAAAGCTTTACCTTGCAGTAGCCCTTCTCTGCAATTGGCCGCGTGGACCTGCACCTGTTGGGGGGGGCCTTCCTCTTCAAACTGGAGCGCCCAAATGGCTCCTTTGCTCTAATCAAAGGGCGCCAAGGGGCGCTTGTCTTCAAACTCAAGGCGCCAAGGGGCGCTTGCCTGGCCTGTAAGGAAGAGAGATAGGTGCTTGCCTCTCTCTTTTGTCTTTTTTTTTTTTGATGGAAGGTTTGGGCGCCTGTGACAGAGAGATGGCCCAAGCCTCTCTCTCTGTTTTTTTTCTTTTTTTTTCTTTTAATGGAAGGGTGCTGTGATGCAGAGAGAAGGGAGAGATGCTTTTTATGAATCAATCAAAATAAAACAGGAACGAAAATAATAACGTGAACGAGAATTTTATGCAGAGAGAAAAAGTGAAAGCCTCAAAATTTTAGATCTGGAAAATGGACGTACAGGTGAAAAGGAAAAAACTCCCTTCTCAAAACCTTAGCCTTGGCTATTTATAAGCTTAGGGTTTTGATTATTTTACATAAAAGTCCAAAAAATTTATTTAATTATACAAAAGAGCTATCAATGTCAAATTGCACTAAAACCCTTGAACTTTACAAAATTGCGTTTTTATTCCAAGTGACTTCCAACTTCTCCGAATTGACTGTAGATTAATCTGGTGTTTATTTTGAGCATGGTAGAGAAGCACTAGTGCCAAGCATCCCATCTAGCCTTCAGTCTCCTGTTGCACATCTTACAGTCTCTAGAGCACGCTTTTGTGGTCCAGTTTCCTTTTAATAGCTCACTCTGCCAAAACACCACTAAAAATACCCGAGCAGCATTATTTATAGACAAATGATAGATAAATATGTGAATGAAAATGTGACAAAATCGTGCTAATCAAATACCCCCACACCTATCTTTTGCTGGTCCTCGAGCAAAACTATTAAAAAGAAAAGAAAGAAAAACTAAACTACTCTAACTCACTTTCGTAGGAATCACGGTTGAACTTAGCATGTACAACAAGCCGTTAAATCCCTAAGTTACCCCTAGAGGACAAGTTTTGTCTCGTGAGGGTTTTGAGTGGATTACACCCACAAAATCCAAGAAAGTTAGAGATTAAGAAATAAATAAAAGTAAAATAAGGATAACCGAAAATCAACAAAAGAAAAACAAATCAACATTTTTTTTAAACTAGTTAGCAAGATCATCAATTTCCATGAGTTTCATTTTCAAGTAAAACCTCGATTCAAGAAATCATATTGGCTATAAAATAAAGTCTCAAATCCAAAACTTTACACCACCTGTCCTAAGTTTTAGATCCTATGTACCCAGTGATCGTGATGTAGTTCTTAAGCTTGGGAATATTTAATTACAACTTTCATATAAATTTTTTCCCTTTTTTTCTTTTTTTCTCTGTTTTTTTATTTTTTTATTATTTTTTTAACTATCTTTCGCGTAGATGCCAAGGCTTCCTGAGGCCAAGGTACCTAACTAATTGATAATCAAAATTATTATATTTTTATAGTGTCTTGTCCTATTAGGCTTTCTCAGCTACCCATATAGCGAGCTTTGGGCCAATGCTCCCAAACCAGATGGTTTTAGGGCAATAAGTATAAAAACACTCCTACGGACTTAATTACTCAAGTAACTGAGGCCACAAGACAAGACTTATTAATATCTATTTTACTATATAATAAATCTCTTTTTTTTCTTTTTTTTTTTTTTTTTTAAAGTTATAATCAATATCCCAAGCCTATGAACTAATAGTGTACGTGCTATTGGGTACATAATCACCTTGACTAAGTTTAGATGGTATGTCCGTTTTAGATTCTAATCTTTATTTTAAGACTTTATGATTCTTTCATTTTGATCTTACCTTTAAAATCCACTCATGAATACTAAATCACTCGCATATTAGCTAACCATTGTAAAAAATAAAAATAAAAAAAAAGTTTCAACTTTTTTTTTCAAATTTTTTTTTAAGACTCCTAAAAGAAAATAAAGATAAAGAAAGGGGGGGAACGAAACCCTAAAGCAAAACCAAATAAATAAAAAAAAAACTCCTAAAAGGAAAAAAAAATGTGAATCTCCCTCCCCACACCTAAACTGTGTCATGTCCTCATGCACACAAATGAATACAGAGATAAAAATAATGTAGCATGTAATTTACACATCCAAAATATGCACACAATCATGATGATCATGCAATCCAAGCATACAAAAGATATATAAAAATATAAACAGTATGCTAGAATTAGACATACTCACAGTGCTCTAGAAAGTCAAGTTGTCGAATCAATGAAAATTCTCCATGGGTGTGGTGGATGCCTCCTTGCTTATCCTGTATCACTTGTAATAAACTCGACACATAGGTTATAGAAAGAGATAAATAAAAGACTCTAAACACTATACTGACTCCTTATGGTTATTAGAAATCCTAAAACAAGTGGATGAAGAAGAAGCAGGTTATAGTGAAAATGTACATACCTTCACCTGAACTACCTTGACTAGCAATTGGAGGTTTCTGGTTGGGTTCATCATTCGGGGTTGGTAGCAGGAATGTTAAGGCTCGTTCTAACTCATCTCTGCTTCCCGTGTGTGATGGCAGTGCAAGGTTATGCAACCCCACAAAATTCTCATACATTGGCACATGTGGATAGAGCTTGTGTTGCCAATTATGAATACCCAGACGAAATTCGGTGTCGGTAGCAATTGGTTGAATAATTCGGTTAACATATTCATTCACCGACTCTCCTTCGTCAAAACCAAATTCCAAAAACGGCGAGTTGTAGTCCAGAAAACCGTTCTCGTCGTCCCACAGGCCGTGGTCTATAACTGGGTCTCTGCCATGTTCTTAATTTTCCCACTTGCTTTGTTAGCGTCTAAAACATAGAATCAATAAGTTACTTCTTTTTTTAATTTATTTATTTTTTATTTTTATTTTTTTTAATTTTTATTTTTAATAATACATACAATTACAGATTCAATGTGTGAACAGCTCATCCAGCATATTGGGGGTCATGAAGACTCATAACCTCCTCATTATCGCTCACAGGTATTTCGAAGAACGGCTTTAAACGTTGCCCATTAACCTTGAACACTGTACCATTTTTCGGATCTTCTATCTCCACTGCCCCATGCGGAAATACCACACGCACCATGAATGGTCCCGTCCATCTGGATCTCAACTTACCAGGAAATAAATGCAACTTAGAATCATATAATAGGACTTTCTGACCAGGTGTAAATGACTTTCGTAAAATTGCTCTATCATGGAACACTTTGTCTTTTCCTTATAGATTCTGGCGTTCTCGTACGCTTCATTCCTGATTTCTTCCAACTCGTTGAGTTGAATCTTTCTATGTGCGCCTGCCATGTCAAGATCAAAGTTGAGCTGCTTTATGGCCCACATGGCTCTGTGCTCCAATTCTACTGGTAGATGGCATGCTTTCCCAAAAATAAGCCGATATGGAGATATTCCAAGATTGGTTTTAAAAGCAGTTTGATATGCCCACAAAGCATCTACTAATTTTAACCACCAATCTTTGCGATTCAAATTTACTGTTTTCTCCAGAATCTGCTTGATTTGCCTGTTGCTTACTTCCACTTGACCGCTCGTTTGTGGATGATAAGGAGTTGAAGATTGAGTTTATGGGTAATTGAGTACTTTCTCATCAGAGCCTCAAAAGAACGGTTACAGAAGTGGGTACCATTGTCGCTTATAATTGCACGTGGCGCACCAAATCGAGAAAAAAATATTCTCTTTTAAAAATTTGACAACAATCTTATTGTCATTGGTCCTGCTTGCCACAGCTTCTACCCATTTGGTATATAATCAACAGCAACTAAAATGTAAAGATTTCCAAATGAGTTTGGGAATGGTCCCATGAAGTCAATTCCCTACACATCAAATATTCAACCGTTAATATGGGTGTAACGGCATCATGTCCCTCCTTGTGATCCAGCCCACATGTTGACAACGAGTGCAACATTTGCAGAACTCATGAGCGACTTTAAAAAGGGTGGGCCAATAAAAACCACACTGCAGGACCTTTTTTGCAGTCTTCTTTGCTCCGAAATGCCCCCCACAAGCTTGGTCATGACAGAATGACAAGATGCTTTTGTGTTCTTCTTCAGGGACACATCTCCTAAAGTTCTGATCAGGACAGTACTTCCACAGATATGGATCATCCCAATAGAAGTATTTCAATTGAGAGTGAAATTTATATTTGTATTGTCTTGACCATTCTTTAGGTGTTTTCCTGGTCACAAGGAAGTTGACAATATCAGCGAACCATGGCTCTCTATCATGGAAACAGTTGCTCATCAGGAAAGTGTTCGTTATGGGTACATTAGAGGATGGAGCGTTTGGTAGACGGGACATGTGATCAGCCACCAGATTGTTGGTCCCCTTTTTGTCCTTAATTTGAAGGTCAAATTCTTGAGGTAGCAATACCCATCTTATCAGTCGTGCCTTCGCATCTTTCTTTGTCAGTAAGTATTTTAGAGCAGCGTGGTCAGTGTAAACAGTGATTTCTGAGCCAATCAAGTAAGACCTAAACTTTTCAAGCGCAAAGACCACGGCTAAGAATTCTTTCTCAGTTGTGGAGTAGTTGAGTTGCGTATCGTTCAGTGTCCTACTGGTGTAATAGATCACATGAGGCTGCTTGTTAATCCGCTGCCCGAGGACTGCACCAATCGCGTAATCAGACGCGTCACACATTAGCTCAAAGGGTTGGCTCCAATCTGGTGCATGAATTATAGGGGCTGAAATTAGCTCCTTCTTTAAGATCTCAAATGCCTCAAGACATTCTGGGGAAAAAACAAATGGGACATCCTTGGCGAGTAGGCTGGTTAATGGGTGAGCAATCTTGCTGAAGTTTTGTATAAATCGTCGATAAAAACCAGCATGTCCCAGGAATGATCTGATATCCTTAACTGATTTAGGAGGTGGGAGATGAGCTATCAAATCCACTTTCGCTTTGTCCACCTCTATCCCTTTCTTAGAGATTACATGACCCAGAACAATGCCTTGTTGGACCATAAAGTGACACTTCTCCCAATTCAGTGTCAGATTCTTTTCTCTGCATCGAGCAAAAACTAGGTTGAGATGGTGGAGGCATTCTGAGAAAGAATCTCCAAAGATTGAAAAATCATCCATGGATACCTCAAGGAATCTTTCTACCATGTCGGAAAAGATACTGAGCATACATCGTTAGAATGTTGCAGGTGCATTGCACAACCCAAAGGGCATGCGTCTGTATGCAAATGTTCCAAACGGACATGTGAATGTAGTTTTCTCCTGATCCTTAGGAGCTATTGGGATCTGATTATAACCAGAGTACTCATCGAGGAAGCAATAATATTCATGTCCTGCTAGACGTTCCAACATCTGGTCAATGAACGGCAAAGGAAAATGATCCTTTCTTGTCTCCACATTGAGCTTTCTGTAATCGATACACACTCGCCATCCTGTCTGAATTCGAGTAGGTATAAGCTCATCATCATCGACCACAGTGATTCTCGACTTTTTCGGCACCACTTGCACAGGACTCACCACGAGCTGTCAGAGATTGGATAAATGATTCCATTATCGAGGCATTTCAAAATATCTTTTCTTACTGCCTCCTTCATTACAGGATTCATTCTGCGTTGGGGGTCTCTTCTTGGTTTGGCATCTTCAATTAGGTGGATCCGATGTGGACAATGGTTGGACTTATCCCTTTTATATCAGCCATTGTCCACCCTATAACTTCCTTGTTCTCCTTCAATACAGACAAGAGTGATTCCTCTTGGTTCTTACTCAGATTGGAAGCTATTACGACTGGAAGCTTTTCGTCCTCACCTAAATAGGCATATTTTAATGTGTCAGGAAGAGGTTTTAGCTCTAAGTTAGGTGGCTCCTCCACAGATGGTCGAAGTGGTGCTCGAATTCCCTCATCCAGTGATTCATAAAGAGGCTCCCAGTGCATTGTACACACTTGATCAGCTCGTACGAACGCTTCATCAAAGTCTTGTTTCATTTCGTCAGGCTCTGACTCTTGATCAAGATACTCGATGTCAGATCCTTCATCTTCAAATGTTCGCTTGATATCCCTTGGATCATGTTGACATCAAAAGGTTGGTCAGAGTGATCGCATGGTTGCTTTCCAAGATTGAAAATATTTAGATCGATAGTCATGTTCCCAAAGGTGAGTTTCATTAACCCACTACGACAATTGATCAAAGCATTTGATGTTGCCAAGAAAGGTCGGCCAAGAATCACAGGAATTTGCCCTCTCGGGTTTTCCAGCGGTGCAGCTTCAAGGACAATAAAATCGATTGGGAATATGAATTCTCCAACCTTGATCAACACATCTTCTACCTCGCCCTTTGGAATTTTTACCGATCTATCAGCCAGTTGCAAGGTAATCCTTGTAGGTTTTAACTCACTCACTCTTAACTGCTTGTAAACTGAGTATGGAAGCAAGTTGACACTTGCCCCCAAATCTAGTAAGGCCTTGTCAATCACTGTAGTCCCAATAGTGCAGGATAGAGTCGGACATCCAGGGTCCTTGTATTTCACTGCCATTATGCTCTTTATGATCTCGCTAATATTTGCAGCAAGGAAGATCTTCTTAGGAGTTTGATGAGCTCGTTTCTTTGTGCACAGGTCGTTCAAAAGCTTTGCATATGATGGAACCTGTTCGATAGCTTCAAGGAGAGGAATATTCACTTTGACTTGCTTAAAAATTTCTAAGATCTTCTCCATCTACGTTGTGTTCTTCTTAGATCGGAGCCTATTTGGAAAGGGAGCCGGTGGATCATATGTAGGCTTAATAACTTCCTCAGTTTCCTTGTTACTTGCTTTGCTAGAGCTTGAGGGTGATGGATCTATCACCGGGTCAGTTGATTTTGTATGACCATAGACTTCCACCTGATTGTCCACCTCTTTCCCAGACCGTAATATGTGGATCGCATTCAGTTGAGCTGAATTCGAAGTGTTATTGTTAGCTCTGGTATCCCTGGGGTTGATCTCAGGTTGACTGGGGAAAGTCCCTCTTTCTCTTTCACTCATTTGAGATGACATCTTACTCATTTGCAGCGTGAGTTGTTGTATGGCTTGTTGATTGGACTGCAACATCTGATTTGTAGATTACATAATGAGTTGAAGTTCTTCTCCATGGTGTTTAACTTTTGATCACTTCCAAATCCTGGTGGTGGCATTGATGAATTTGCATATGTTGGATTGGATTGTGATGCCACAAAGGCTGGTTGTTGTTGATATTGAAATGTGTTTGGCCTCGTGTACTGTGAACCACTTGGTAGGGAGGTGCTTGTTGCCGCTCCTTGATATCCTTCTCCTTGATTCCATGAAAGGTTAGGGTGATTCTTCCACCCTGGATTGCTTGTTGGTGCAAATGGATCATTCCTTTGTCGCTGATAAGTGGCGTTTAACTGTTGTCCCTGACTATTCATCAGTGGTTTGAAAGGAATGGGCAATCTTCCAGACATGAGTTGGAGATTGACAGTTAGAGCAACTTGGTACAGAGGTTTGATTCACTTGATCGAACTGCTGAGGAGGAGTCCCCTTGCTTTCCAACACTTCAATCCTTCTCATCAGTGCGGCCATTTGCTTCAGCTGCAATGGAGTTTTCGATCAAATGTATGCCACTCCTCGATGTGGTGGTTGAGCTTGTGGTTGGTGGCTTCTCATTAAACCCTTCCTACTGCATGGTTTTCTCTGCCATCTCTTCGAGGAATATCCATGCAGCATCATCTGTCATCCTCATGAAGTCACCGTGGCTCATGGATTCAAGAAGGGTTTTCGAGTTGTAATCGACACCCTCGTAGATTATTTGACAGAGATGCCACTTTTCTATGGCATGATAGGGACATTGAGCTAGAAGGTCCTTAAACCTTTCTAAGTATCTCCAAAATAGTTCTTTGTCCCGTTGTCTGAATTGATTGATCTCAGATCGAATCCTTGCAGTCTTGTACATTGGGAAAATTTTTTTCAGAAAGACTGCAACAAACTCTGCCCATGTAGTAATTGAGTTTGTTGTGAGGCTGTAAAGGCACTTTTTAGCATTGTCCCTGAGTTAGAAAGGGATGAACTTAGTTTGACTCCATCTTCACTCAGCTGCCTAATTCTTATCATTGTGCACACCTCCTCAAACTCAATTGATGAACATATATGCATCTTCAGATTCCAGTCCGGAGAATTTGGGGAGCATAGTGATGTATTGTGGCTTCAACTCGTACTTGTTCTCAGTGGCTTCTGGCAATCTGATGCATGACGGGTGTGATGATCGAGGAGGGTAACATCGGACCATGAGGACAATTGGTGGAACAGGGTCAGTCATCTTGATCTCGTTCGTATTTATGCTGACAGATGTCCTTTTGAGTCCCGTTCCCAAGCTGACATATATCAGCGTAGGAATTGAGTTGGAATGTGTGATGTTTGGGTAGTACTAATAAATTTTTTTTAATTATAATGATTTTTATTTTTTAATATTTTTTTTAAATCTTTTTTTTCAGTAGACGTGCTAAGACTATAGAGGACACCCGTCCCCGGCAATGGCGCCAAAAACTTGGTGGGGAGATTCTGTCTCCTCGTTTTAAAATACCGCAAGTGCACGGTCGTTCGATGTAGCACTTGAGGGTTGGTCCACAGGGACAGGTGGTTCTTACAGTTTCAGCATTTATAAGCGAATTGATAAAAATCTTGTGGGTTTGTGAGTTATGTGAACTAATTATAATAAAAGAAAAGTCAAGCACTTAGGATCGAATCCCCTAAACTAGCATCAAGCGGTTAATTTTGGTCTCACACACCAGTTTGTAATACACTCCAAATCTCTATGTCTAAGAGGCACATTAACTCTGAACACTAGATTTAAGCACAAGCTATTATCCAGCTACATAGTCCATCAAAGATAGATTAACTAAATTAAACAAATAACATAAAGGCAATAAAGCTCTAAGCATGAACCATTAACCCCCAATACATAGCCTGTCAAAAATCCAGTTATTCTAGAAATTAATTTCCTAAAAGTAGTAGGTCAATTGGTGTGCATACAGTCATAAATAGGAGAATGACTCGGTCAACAAGAATTAAGTCTAGGTTCATCTCCCTTAAGCGCTTGCAGTAAATTAGCTACTCATGATAAAACTGACAATAAACTAAACTAATTAAATCAGTTTAAAATTATCTAAATTTAATTAAATAATTAACTGAAAACTCTAATTAATTAAACTAATGAAACTAACAAAAAAAAAATTAAAAAAATTAAAGCTTTACCTTGCAGTAGCCCTTCTCTGTAACTGGCCGCGTGGACCTGCACGTGCTGGGGGGGCCTTTCTCTTCAAACTGGAGCACCCAAAGGGCTCCTTTGCTCCAATCAAAGGGCGCCAAGGGGCGCTTGTCTTCAAACTCAAGGCGCCAAGGGGCGCTTGCCTGGCCTGTAAGGAAAGAGAGAGAGGTGCTTGCCTTTCTCTTTTGTCTTTTTTTTTTTGATGGAAGGTTTGGGCGCCTGTGACAGAGAGATGCGCCCAAGCCTCTCTCTCTTTTTTTTTCTTTTTTTCTTTTGATGGAAGGGTTGTTGTGATGCAGAGAGAAGGGAGAGATGCTTTTTATGAATCAATCAAAATAAAAACAGGAACGAAAATAATAACGTGAACAAGAATTTTATGCAAAGAGAAAAAGTGTGAGCCTCAAAATTTTAGATCTGGAAAATGTACGTACAGGTGAAAAGGAAAAAACTCCCTTCTCAAAACCCTAGCCTTGGCTATTTATAGGCTAAAGGTTTTGATTATTTTACATAAAAGTCCAAAACATTTATTTAATTATATAGAAGAGCTATCAATGTCAAATTGCACTAAAACCCCTGAACTTTACAAAATTGCGTTTTTATTCCAAGTGACTTCCAACTTCTCCGAATTGACTGTAGATTAATCTGGTGTTTGTTTTGAGCATGGTAGAGAAGCACTAGTGCCAAGCAACGCATCTCGCCTTCAGTCTCCTGTTGCACATCTTACAGTCTCCAGAGCACGCATTTGTGGTCCAGTGTTCTTTTGATAGCTCACTCTGCAAAACACCACTAAAAATACCCAAGCAGCATTATTTATAGACAAATGATAGATAAATATGGGAATAAAAATGTGACAAAATCGTGCTGATCAAGGACCAAGATTCTCTCATCCATTACAGAGGTTAGAGGTTCAAATAAGCCAATTAGCCAATCCACAGAATGAGAGGCTAAAGGGTACCTTACCCAGTCAGCCAATAACGAATCCTAGGAATCTCAACAAGCCCATTTGGCTGAGGATCAATCATTGAATCAATGTAATATTGTTCATACATGGAGGTTGGGAAAGAAAGTTGATAATCAAGTGCCAACAACATCAAATTCCATTCAGCACAACCACACACAAGCATCCACCTCATTTAGTCCCAATCCTTCAAAATCTAACGAATCTGAAATGGATAAGTCAACCAGTAAGGTGCACAAGCCTATAGTACCATTTCCTAATAGGCTAAAAAATAATAATCAGAATCCACACATGGATAAGATAATTGAGATCTTCAATATCTTCAATTAAATGAAGATAAATGTGCCACTTCTTGATGTCATCCAACAAGTCCTATCCTATACAAAATTTCTTAAGGATATGTGCACCAAGAGAAGAAAGACTAATGTTCCCAAGAGAGTCTTCTTAGCCACTAATATTAGTGAGCTATTATCGGGTCTGATACCTGTCAAGTATAAGGATCTGGGTTATCCTACCGTTGCCAGCACTATAGGACAAGCTGAGTTTAGTCGTGCACTTCTTGACTTGGGGGCAAATATCAACTTGCTCCCCTTCTCAGTTTATCAACAACTCGAGTTGGGCGATCTTAGTCCAACTCGAGTCACAATCCAACTGGCTGATTGTTCAGTTAAAATTCCCAAGGAAAAAATCAATGATGTCCTTATCTGGGTCGGAGAGTTTATCTACCACGTTGATTTTATAGTTCTTGAGACACAACATGTATCTAATCCTAAGGCTCAAACTCCTGTTATCCTAGGGCGCTTATTCCTTGCTACTGCCAATGCTATTATCAGCTGTGGGAATGGGTCTATGAGGTTAACATTTGGGGACATGACTAGAGAAGTCAATGTCTTCAACTTAGGAAAGCAACCCTGTGATGTTGAGGATCAAACATTTGAAGTCAACTTCATTGAGAACTTGACAAGTGAACATGGAGAAGAATTAGAATTAGAAACTAATTGTGACTTCGAGTTAAAGTCTAAAGATTTAACCTTGATCAGGTTGTCGAGTCTGCTATGAATTAGGCCTCAAACCCTATTTCACCAAATGTGGAGCCAAGAAATTTGACTCCTCCTTCCAGTTAGCCTTCTCCTTTCTTAGAATTGAAAGCCTTACCTCCGCATCTCAAGTAGGTTTATCTAGGCGAACAAGAGATCTTTCCTCTCATAATTGCCTCCCATTTATATGACGGACAAGAAGAGAATCTTAAAACAATTATGAGAAAACATAAGGAAGCCAATGGTTGGACTATGACTGACATAAAGGGATTAAGTCCAGTCATAGTTCAACATCGCATTCATCTCAATGAAGAAGCTATACCGAAAAGAGACCCGCAGCGTAGGTTAAACCCTATAATGCATGAGTTTGTTCATGTTGAAATTGTGAAATTTTTAGATAATGGGATAATCTATCTCATTTTTGATAGCCAATGGGTCAGTCCTGTCCACACGTTTCCCAAAAAATCTGGTTTCGTCGTGGTGGAAAATGAGAACAAAGAGTTGGTCCAAACTCGACTTCCCACAAAAATTTGAGTTTGCATTGACTATAGAAAGCTTAATGCAACAACTCGTAAGGACCATTTTCTGCTTCTCTTCATTAATCAAATGCTTGAACATTTAGCTGGCCACGAGTATTACTATTTCTTGGATGATTACTCGGGGTATAATCAGATTCCCATTGATCCTGAGGACCAAGAAAAGACCACTTTCACATGTCCATTTCGGATATTTGCTTACCGTCGAATGCCATTCGGCTTGTGCAATGCCCCAACAATATTTCAACATTGCTTTTCTCTGATATGGTAGAACGATTCTTAGAAATCTTCATGGATGATTTCTCCATCTATAAAGATACATTCACTCAATGTCTTCACCATTTAGAACTTGTCTTCCAATGTTGTATCGAGAAAAATCTGACACTTAACTGGGAGAAATGCCACTTCAGAGTAAGACATGAAATTGTCTTGGCTCATGAAATCTCTAAGAAAGGAATTGAAGTGGATAGAGTCAAGATTGAGGTTATAGTTAAGCTTCTCATGCCTAAATGTGTGAAGGATATTCGATCCTTTTTAGGACACGCCGGTTTCTACCAAAGATTTATCAAGGACTTTAGAAAGATTGCTAGACCCTTGACTAATCTGTTAGCTAAGGATATGTCCTTTACTTTTAATGATGAATGTATAAATTCGTGGGAGAAGCTTAAGAAAGAACTTATTTCTGCACCAATTATATCTGAACTGGATTGGTCTAAACCGTTCGAAATCATATACGATGCTTCTGATTTTGTCATAGGCACTGTCCTAGGACAACGCATTGATAACAAGCAGCACGTGATTTATTACTCTAGTAGGAATCTCAAAGATGCTCAAATGAACTATACTATACCCGAGAAGGAATTATTGGCAGTAGTGTTTGCTTTAGAGAAATTTTATCCCTACCTACTAGGGTCCAAAACAACAATATTTACCGATCATTATGCGCTAAGGTACCTCATGATGAAAAAGGATGCTAAGGCCTGACTCATTCGTTGGATCCTCCTTCTTTAAGAATTCAATCTCGAGATTCGAGATAAGAAAGGCATAGAAATGTCATTGTTGATCATCTCTCGTGTATTCTAAACTCACCATGTAATGAATTGCCCATAAATGATGACTTTCCTGATGAAAAACTCTTAGCTATTTTTAGGGAACCTTGGTTTGCTGATATAGTGAATTACTTGGTCACAAATCAAACTCCATCTCATTGGTCTAAAAATGATGTATACCAGTTCTTATCTCATGTCCGGTATTTCTTTTGGGAGGAATCGTATCTTTTTAAGTACTGTTTCGACCAAATTATTAGAAGATGCATCCTAATGAAGAAATTAAGAGTGTTTTATCCTTTTATCACGAACTTGCATGCGGTGGACACTTTGGTCCCCGCAAGACTGCTGAAAAGGAGCTACAAAGTGGGTTCTATTGGCCTACTTTGTTCAAAGATGCTTATGAAATTTTGCAAGACGTATCCTAGATGCCAAATGGTAGGAAGGATCTCGAAATGAGATATAATGCCTCTCAATCCAATTCTAAAAAAAATAGAACTCTTTGATATTTAGGGCATCTACTTTAAGGGTCCATTTCCTAATTCATTTGGAAACTAATACATATTGGTTGTTGTGAAATATGTGTCCAAGTGGGTAGAAGCCATTCCAAGTAAAACTAATGATAATAAAGTTTTCATAAAGATTTTAAAAGAGAACATTTTCTCGCGCTTTGGAACCCCTCGTGCTATCATCAGTGATAATGGTACTGATTTTTGCAATAGATCTTTTGAAGCTCTTATGCGAAAGTATGCTATAACTCACAAGTTGTCCACACCTTATCATCCTCAAACTAGTGGACAAGTAGAGGTCTCCAATAGACAAATCAAGCTTATTTCGGAGAAGACTGTGAATCAAAATCGAAAAGATTGGCCCACCAAACTTGTAGATGCCCTAGGGGCCTATAGGACCACATTCAAGATGATTTTAGGAATGTCTCCTTATAAGTTAGTCTTTGGAAAGTTTTTCCACCTACCTGTCGAGTTAGAGCACCAGGCCTTATGGGCAATAAAGCAGCTAAATTTCGAGTTGAACAAGGCCAGTGACCTTCAGAAGTTACAAATTTCTGAATTAGAGGAGTTGAGAAATGAAGCCTATGAAAATGCTAAGATCGCAAAAGATAGTGTTAAGATTTTTCATGATAAACATATCATATGAAAAACATCTGTTCCTGGAACAAAAGTCTTACTCTATAATTCTAGGCTCCATCTTTTCTAGGAAAGCTAAATCAAGATGGACTTGGCCATTCGTTGTTAAATCTGTATTTTCACACGGTGCTGTAGAGATCAATGACATCAAGAATGAGAATGACTTAAGGTAAATGGTCTAACACCTTAATCCTTTCTTGGAATCGGTGCCAGTAAATGAAAGGCTATGGGTCTTTTCGACCCAGTGTATCGGTAACTTTACCTCTTTTACATTCCATTTCATGCATCTATACATTTCTTTTATACATTGTGGGACAATGCATGAGATAGGTGTGGGGGAGGGTTCTACATGATTAACATTGTTTAAAAAAGAAGAAAAAAATTTGGTTAAAAAAAACCTTTTGAAAAAAAGAATAGTATTTTGACTTATCTTTTGCAAGAAATTAAGTAAATTTTAAGGAATAAGAGAATTAAAATTAGGATTTCTTATACTTGGTCAAAATAAGATGACTTGTTTAATTTCTAGGGTTGGAAGAAAATTTGAAAAAGTAATTTAGTCTTGATCTTTACCTTGATGAAATATGCACACTTTATACACTTACACACTTAGGGTTCAAAAATAAAGATTCTGATACCTTATAAAAAAAAGAAAAGAGTATATATATATCCTCTGATGAAGCTGGGTATTTGTGCCTCATGAAGCATAAGTATTCACGCCTAAAAGGGGTACATTTTATAAATAAAAATCCTTAGTTTTGTGGTCTTGTTTTCTCGAGCACTTAAGTCCTTGGGAGTGTTTTCTCACCTCGTGCCCTTAGACTATCCGGTATGGGTGTCACTGACTAAAGGCTCGTTACATGGGCAGAATTAGAAAGCCTAATGGTATTAAGGAATAATACTACCAAAAATAAAAATAAATAAGGCATAAGAGTTAAAGTTAAAGAATCCCTAGTCAAAATTTCACGGTCACGAAGGTGCATATGACTTAGGGTAAAGTAATAGACCAGATGAGAAATACAATTTGACTCGTTACTTTGACTGATGACATATTTTTGAATAGAGATTAAGTTTAGGAATGAAAAGTTTGATTTTCCTATAACTTATAGATTACTTGAACTCTTACAATAATACTTCAAATATTTTCTTTCTTTTCAAAATACTTTTCAAAAACACTAATATTTTTCTCTTTCTTTATGGATTTTGTGGGTGCAATTCACTAAAACTCTCACGAGGCAAAACACGTCCTCTAGGGATAATCTAGAGGTTTAACAACTTGTTGCACATGCTCAGTGCAATCGAGTGACCTTCGAAAGTGATCCAATAATTGATTAGGATTAGCATTGATGTTTTGCTCGAGGGCGAGCAAAAGATAAGTGTGGGGATGTGATCGGTCACAGATATTGCATATATATTGTCACATTATCTTGTTTATTATTAAATAAATCCTATTGATAAGGCTTATTTTTATTTAATAATGTTTAGGCCTATTACTAATGGAGGTGGAAGAAAATTGAGCCCAAAAGCCCGCTTTAATTATGATTTTAATCTAAATTAAAGAAGAGACCAATAATCAGGAGGATAAAGACAATTCTCGCTAAAAATCAATGCAAATCAAGGGAGATAAAACTTGTTGAAAATCGGTTAAATTTAGATTTTCAATAAATCCATTTAGTTAACCAAAAATCAACAGAGAATCATCAAAGACAAAAGGTCAAAATAGGAAATCTTTTTGGATAAATGGAAAGCAAATCAGAAATCGAAGAATCGCGACCTTGATGTGGCCAAACGGCCACACCTGGGCCGTGGATCTGCGGCAAAAGCCACGAATCTGCTGCTGTTTGAATGGATAGGGGAAGCGTTTGCTTCCCCAATCTTTTCACGCTCTCTGCACTCGGGTTTTTGGCTATAAATACTGTATTCTACAGAGAAGAAGACACCAAAGACTAGTTTAAATTTTTCTCTTTATTTTTAGGGTTTAGGTTCATTATTAGATAGTTTATGAGAAGTTGTATCTTAGTTCTTAATCTGTAGTTCAGTTTAGAAACAAAGTGAGAGAGAGAAAGAGTGATTGTAATCTGAAGTTGAGGTGACATCAATAAAAATTTGACGGACTTCTTTTCTTCTTTAACTCATGGTATGTTGAATTTCAGTTTTATATTTTCTTTTTAGTAATGAGTAGCTAAATCTCTTTTTTCGGGGCTCACTATCATCTTTTTTTGACCCCTCTTATTTTGAACAATTTATGCAAAGAATCTAACGGATTCATATGAATGCCTTAAACTAAGCCTTGTTTCTTTAAAAGTGTTCTTGAAGGCACATGAGGATGGGTTTGGTTTCTAAAACTTTCATTTTTAAAGCATCACTTGAACTTATTTTTATTTCATACTTGAAAGACGACTTGATGAATTAACATTCAGTTCAATATGAATTCTTAAAAAAGAAGTTGACTTTTTCAAAAAGTCTTATCTGCTTTACTTAAGACTTTTGATCATGTCGAGGCACTGAGATTTTCAAGTGAAGAACGTATCATTGAGTGGTAAGATAGTGAGCCCAGATCTTTTTCTTAATATATTAAAACAAACAAACAATCATTCTTCAACCTTTTAAAGATCACTTTCTCCAAAACGTTTTTCAAATTTTATGTTTTGTTTAAATCATCTCTCTACTCTTCATTCTCTTTTAAACATAAAAAAACACCAACACCAATCCTTGTTTTAAAAAAATATCGAAACGCTTTCATCGTATTCCTCCTCGTAGACATGACCCGTTGCCCAAAGCTAGACGGTAATTCTCACTTTATTTACTTGCAATTAGAGATGCGACTCTGAAACGTTTGAAGATACGGCTCTGGATTGTTGAGAGACACGGCTCTGAGTTATTGAGAGGACGCAACTCTGATTTATTTAGAGGACGCGGCTCTGAGTTATTGAGAGATGCAGCTCTGGATTGTTTGGGAGACGCAGGCCCGCGCTCTTCAATTTGCTGGAAAGGACACGGCCCTCGGGTCGCGGAAGGACGCGGCCTTGAATTGTTGAGGACGTGATCCTCCTTTTGTTGAGGGGACGCAGCCTTTGGTTTGTGAAGTGACACGGTTCTTAAAATGCGACCCTTGAAGCGTCGCATGCAGTTTATAGAGACGCGAAGATCTCGCTGGATCTTTTAAGGCAAAATCGGCATTCACAGTTAGGGTCGCATGTCGTTGGGATTTCTCGGAGCAAAAATCCATGTTTCTCACCCAGACTGGATTTGATATTCGCGTAGTGAATTAAGGCTATTAATTGACCTTCAAGAACAACTTTGATTTTCATGCCATTAATTAATGGCCATTAGCGAGCTTATAAATAGGCGATGAGCCTCTTAACAGTCATTTATCTTGACTGTTCTCCTTCGTGGGCATGTGTTCTGAAAAACTTTTTGAGTTCTTAATCTATCTTCTTCTCTGGGCATGCAACCTGGAGAACTTCTAGAGTTCTTAAAAAAACCCAAAGCTTTAATGCTTTCTTGCAATCTTCTTCAAAGATTATCACTGTTAAGTGATTTCAAAAATGAAAAGCATTTCCTCTTGTGCTTTCGTGGCCATATCTTGACGGATGATGTCCAACCTCTAGAGAACTCTTCTTCAGGTAGGAAATGACTTTTGCCACGATAAGATCTGTTTCCTTGAAGCTCTATCATCCCTAATTATGAAGAGGCTTTACCTCTTGATCTCACCCTGAAACTTCTGAAAACCTCTTTCTTGAAGTTTAGACAGTCGACTTGAGATCCATGTGCCCATGCTTTGCAAACGAGATCCTCGCATTTAATTGCTGAAACGCAAGCTTGTTGACTTCTAAGTCTCAAGTTCTTCAGACGCGAGTATGGTGAACTCCACGTTTTGAGGTTTAAAATGTAGGTTTCGTATACGAGACTCGCATTTGGAGTTCATGACTTGTAAAATTTTAAATCTGCTCTTTTGAGATCTCTGGACGCGTCTCTAGACGCGAATGTGGCGAACTTCGCATCTTGAAGTCTTAAACATGGGTTTCTCATATAATACCTTCGTCTGAGGCTCATGACTTGTAAAGTTTTAGGGTCCGCTTCTGCGCCTTTAATATATGCCTCATGTTTCAATCCTAAGATGCGAGTCTAATATTAGGCTTGCATTCTAATCCAAATTTTGCATAGCATGGTGAACTCTGTGTTTTGAAACTTTTAAACGCGAGATCCACATAAAAGACTAGCGTCTAGAGTTCTTAAGACCTGCGTCTGTGCCTTTAGATCCATATTTTCTGACTTTGCAAAAATTTAACGTTTGATTTTTTTTTAATTCCTTGCATGTCTTGGCCATATCAATGGTGCTGGTTCTAGTGTCTTTGCCGCATCCATTGGAGGATACATGAAATGGCCAGCTTGTTCGATTGGCGACCACTTGAGAAGTCAAACTTTTGTTCAAGGGAGAGGAAGATCCACGCGGTTGACGACACACATCAAGACGTTATTGCACATGATGCACAAGTAATACCTCGGATCCTTCCTGATCGCGATGAGTATGATGCATTTGAAGGTCACGGGAAAGGAGACGTCACCAGTAAGGTCTCGGATCTTCCCTTCACCGATCTTATTCAAAGAAGTGACAACAATAAAAAATCCTTACTCATTAGATAACTTTCTGGTAGCGGAGCTTCCCATTAAGTGAAGGATTACGCCCTTGTGAAGACTCTCGCACCAGTTGGTCGGGTGGAATTTGAATGCTCCCTTGTATTTCGATCTCAAGAAACACCATTATTTTTAAAAGGAAAGGAAGTTGATCTGCTGTTCCCGGCCACAGTCAAGAAGACAAACTTTGTGTATCGTCAATATTTCAAGGAGTGAGTGCAACCTTTCACGGAGCAAGAGGGACTTCTTTGTGCTCCTTTATTGTAACACTCAATTTTATTATATAAGAGAGCATTTTGTATCACATTAATATTTTTGAATATCAATAAAAGTGACACTTTTCCTATCTTCTTATTTGTTTTGTATTGAAAATCAGACAAGTGAAAGCTATTTATCTTTGGTTTGCTAGAAGTGTGATATTTTAATTTGCATGTTAAAGTTGAAAATTTTCATTTAAGGAATTAACAAAGGTTACTGTCAGAGGTATGATATTAACTTGACAGGACTTGAATAGGTTTTATGGACTTTCCATTCTATGGATGAAAATGACAAGTGAAGTTTTAATCCGCGAAGGATTGTGACTGAGTCTTCATCAAAGGTTTAGTATTAAAGTAATCAACACTCAGCTGGGGATTGATGAGAACATTGTTAAAGATGTGATATTAACCTATCAGTGATTTCAAGTAGACTTGTCATTCTATTGACGAGAATAACAAGTAAGACTAGACATGTCAGAGATCTAAGTCCGTCAGATGTGTGATATTAACTTAACATATTGGATTAAATCTTGTCAGAGATATGATATTTAACTTGACAAGGATGTGAGCTAGAGGTGTACTGTTAACTTAGCTCTATAGGAATTTCAATTTTGTTTGGGGAAAACTAAAATTACCACTGTCATAGGTGTAGTGTTAAACTTGGCAGTGGAGATAATGCTAGAGGTGTAATTTTGAACTTAACATTTGTCATCTCGACTTTGATATGAAAGTTCGAGGGAAAGTCATTATGATAGGTATATTATTGAAGTTAACAATGACTGAATGCTAGAGGTGTGATGTTAAACTTAGTATCGCTCGCCTCAGCTTCGATATGAAAGCTTGAGGAAAATGACCGTCAGAGGTTTAATGCTGAACTTGGCAGCAACTTGATCACTGCTAGAGGTGTGATATTAAACTTAACAGTAATTTGTTAGAGGTGTGATATTAAACTTAACAGTAATTTGTTAGAGGTGTAGTATTAACATGACAACAAGAGTTAATTTGTGATATAAGCAATTTTGAGGACTTGCCATTCTATTAAAGAGAATTGACAAGTGAAGTTTAGAATGTCAGAGGGGTAGTGTTAACTTGACAATTTCGAAGACTTGTGAATCCTGTAAGAGAGTTGACAAGTGAAAGTTTGTACTCGCTGGGGAGTATTGGAACTTTTCACAGTTAGAGGTGCAGTGTTAACATAGCAGTGATTGAGCTTGTGGACCAACCACTCCATGAGAGAGAATTGGTAGGAGACTTTGGTGGAAATAAAATGAATTGTCAGAGGTGTAATATTAACGTAACAAACATTGATTTTCTAGGGCATGTGTAACGCCCCGATTCCACGGATACGGGGACGTCACTGCAACGTATATACGTAGGTCAGAACTACCCTCCCGTATATACGCTAAGCATCAGTACAGACAAGAATCAGAGTACGGAAGCAAATGGTGCATTATACATTCCAACACATATATACAATTACAGAATTATCACCAGAGTGATTACAATATTACAATGAATATCATATCACTAATATGCGCAAATGCGGGAATACAAGCAGATGTACAAGAGTAAAACAGCATAAAGGTACTCACGAGTTTAAAAAGAGAAACTCGAGAGACTCACAGGGGGCCTGGAGGGATGGAACTCTGAAAGGCCTGCTGGGGATCCACGCTACCGCTGCGCTACTCTGAACACACGCTCCTAGCTCCAAGACCTGGACGTGAGAATCCAGGGGAGTCAAATGATACTCCCCAGGCGAATGTAGAAGCAAAACCAAGTGGTGAAGCAGGGTGAGCACAATAATGCATATATCAAGTGGGAATACTCAGAAGGCAGATAGGATAGAGCAGGTATGAATAGATATGGCAGGATAATCATAAAACAGGATATCCGAATAAAACCAATCCGAGCTACCAGGTAGTTATAACATACTACTCATAAAACAGGAAATCCGATATAAAGTCCGGGAAAAGCAAATACGGTAAGGCACATCACAGATTCATAGCTATTTAAGATGTAGGCTTTGGTATGCGTCCCATTCCACATACCTCTACTTACAACTTAAAGAGCCGGTTATTATGACACTTTATTATTACTCGTCTAACCCATATATCTAGGTATGTGTCTCGGTGTATACCCGGTATATATCCCAACTCACATACATCCATATATAAGAAAGTCGAGGTTGTTATTGGAAATCAGCGGTTGTATCGACGAACTATGTTTACAGTGGACCCCGTACATGCCCGGGATAACGGTCCAATATTGTTCCGTTGCTTGTGACGGAACCAGCCGCTAGGCCTCAATATCAATCAATATGGTACCAACAATACAATACAGGGAGCAAGCACTCCCCTCGGTCCCCTGGAGGCCCACAGGTCAGACCGGATATAAAGTGCACAACCTAATGCCACTGTAAACACGAACACATATCGATATCCGCATGTTTCCCCCGACCCAATACAAGTTGATCCATTTTAGAATTTAATAGTTTAATTATCACTTTACGGGAATAATCAGGAACAAGGCATGATCAGGAATACAGGAGTACATAAGTACTATATAATCAGGTCACTGCATGTAAAGCAGGAAAACAGGTCACTGATCATGATACAGTATAACAAGTCAAGGTTCCCGTAAAGATGACAATCACAAGTCAAATACATCATGCTGGGTGTAAAGTGATAGCATGACAAGATGGTGATATTTATCTAGCAACCAAGCATATAAGAGATTGATAATAGTCTGGGTAAGTCAGGTCATACCAAGAGGGTCTTACCAAATAGTAGCAAGTCAGGTGGTCAGGTGGTATACACCAGATGTCAGGTGATATACATGTGTTAAAAAGTGGCATGTAACTGACAGGTCTGAAGTAATGCCAAGTGGTAATGTAAAAGCAATGGTCCAAAGTCCAACAAGTCCAACGACCACGAAGGGTCGGCCACGCATAGCATAAAGCAATAAAAGATATAAAGCATGAAATACAATACATGAATACTAGAGCGAAAATACTATCATAATCAATGGAATGAGAAGCAACAGGGTAGCGAGTGAGAACACTCGCCTGAGTCACCAATATACCGAAATATCCGTAATCCACTGAAGTTCGGGATGCGCCATAACCTGTGATATAAATATGCAATGTGAGGATGAGAGAGAGAAGGAATAGAAGATGATGTTTGACAAGTGACAAGTCAAGTGATACCTATGTGTGATGGAAGTCCAGAGGCTAAGGTTCCTATTCAATAAAGAAATCAACTAAGGCAAATAGTCAAAGTTAGTCGACTAGGGTGGAAGGGTGTAGTCGACTAAGGGTCTCTAGTCGACTAGGAACTAAGGTAAGTCGACTAAAACGGGTTTCTAGGGTGTTGGGATTTTTCCACAGGAGAAGCAGATTTTGGCCCAAAACAGACTAATCGGTCGACCTCCGGTCGACTGCCGGTCGACTGGGTTTACAAGGGCGGTAGGGTGCCGGTCGACTGCCGGTCGACCGGATAAGGTGCGTGAGCTCCAGGTTTTCTAAGCCGGTCGACTGGTTGGTGAACCGGTCGACCGCCTACGCAAGAATGTGCACGTTGGTGCACATCGGTCGACTGTCCCCCTTGGACCGGTCGACCGAAGTTCTGAAAAAGGCTGCTGTTTGTTCTAAAAAATCAGATTTTTGTGTGGTTGTGTGTGATGGCCTAAAGACATGATTTGAAGATACATGAATACATGATATGGGGACACAAGCATACAAGGAAATAGACAAGTCTTGGTGAGTAGGAATACTCACGTAGATCGGTCATGTGGAGCTTGAAAGGATCGTGGTTGACGATATCACCAAATCGGTCCACGGCGATACCTCGGGTGAAGAAGGAGACGATCCCAATCCAAGTAGTAGTTGCTTGAGATGGAGATTGAGATGGAAGAAGGAATTGGTGAAGGCTTTCTCCTTGGTGAAGTGAAGGAGAGAGAAAAAGGAAATGAAATGGAGAAGGAAGGGTATTTATAGGAATTGGGATTTGTGAAGGAGTTGCAATTAAATAATTGTGAGGGGCTTAATTGCAAAAGGGAGAATGAGGTGTCTTCCTTGGCCATAGGAGCTTGCCAAGTGAGGGGGTGAGGTGGAGGTTTGTGTGGTGGAGGTTAATGGAAGTGTGTGGAAGTGATGAGGTGGAGGTGATGAGGTGGAGAAACTTAGGGATGAAGTAAAGGAATGTGTGGTGGAGAATTAAAGGAAAAGGAAATAGGAAAAGAAAAAGAATTGGAAAAGAGAAGATATTTCTCTAACTCCAAAAATGAAAATATCAGAAACACAGATTCCCGGGATTGAGTCGTGGATGCGGAAATCTTTCGGGAAAATACCGGATGCGTCCCGAAATCAAGTATCTCGGAACGACCCGAAATAAACATCAAAAATCCATAATATTATATTAAGAATAATAGTGAAATCCTTTTTAAGAAATACTTTATAGTTTTAAAGATAAAAATCCCGGAATCAGTTACTTACCGACTCCGAAAGGATTTTCATAAAATCATAAAATCCTCAGAAAAAGAATGTAGGTAGAAAATGTGATTCTAAGAATTAAAGTCTAAAGGACCATCATGAAATTCCTAGCTGTGTGTGAATTAAAAATCCTGGAATCGGTTATCTACCGACTCCGGTGGAATATCCATAAATTCGTAAAATCTTTAGAAAAAGGATTTAGGTAGGAAATATTACTCTAAGAAGAATCGTCTAAAGACTCTTCGAGAAATTCCAAGTGGTTTGTGAATTAAAAATCCGGGAAGCGGTCAGCGACACTGGCCGACACCGGTTTTGAAGAAATTCATTTTAATTCCAGAAAAATCTAGAAAATCATAGAAAATATATAATAATGAAAAATGATATTTAAAACTAAAATCGGTCAAATCTAATCACCGAAAAACCAAATCGAATAATATACTATAATTGAGTTCCTGGTTCGGACTGGGACTGACTCCGAGTCCACGAATCCAAATCCAAGACAAAACAAACATATAAGGAATTCATAATACAGAATAAATACAGGAAACAAATCGAAAAAATACGACCGAAAATCTGAATACGCAACTAAGTACGTATTCCGGGAACGGGGTATTACAATCCACCCACCTTACAAAAAATTGCGTCCTCGCAATTTCGTTAAGGGGTGAATTGAACACAAAGGGGACAAGGGTGGAATTTATACTAATTAAGATATGAAGCACTATAGGTAGGGCTCTCAAGTCAACTGAACAATAATTATCCTCCGCACTTCTGGCTGTATAAATCTCCGAATAATGCTGAATGATACTGATGATGTCGTGGCTGTGTAATAAATATACTGATGATGTCGTGGCTGTGTAATAATTTTGCTGATGATGTCGTGGCTGTGTAATAAATGAATAAAGAAAACCCTAATACTCCTGAGCATAATAATAAGGAAGACCGATAATTAAGAATCCCAACTGTTGTCTTCTGAAAGATAGCCAGATCAGATTCGATCTGGAGAATACCAAGCTTCATAGAATTTGCCGAGAGATCCCATAATAGCTTCATGCAGAACCAGCCACTACCTTCCTAGTCTAGTCATATCTTAAGATAGTATAAGGCTTCATAAAACCAAAACATAAAACCAAAACAGGGAAAGGATAGGAGAGACTAGGAATCAAAGGAAAAGATAGTCAAGGAGGGATTTGAAATCAAAGGAAAGATAGTCAAGAAATAGATAACTCTGCACTTGCAGTTGGAATGTATAACCAAGACTCATGTATTCCAGTTGCAAATCTCTTTACCATTGATTTGCCTTCTGGACGTACTGAGGAGGTTAGAGCCTAAGCTCTGATACCAACCTGTAACGCCCCGATTCCACGGATACGGGGACGTCACTGCAACGTATATACGTAGGTCAGAACTACCCTCCCGTATATACGCTAAGCATCAGTACAGACAAGAATCAGAGTACGGAAGCAAATGGTGCATTATACATTCCAACACATATATACAATTACAGAATTATCACCAGAGTGATTACAATATTACAATGAATATCATATCACTAATATGCGCAAATGCGGGAATACAAGCAGATGTACAAGAGTAAAACAGCATAAAGGTACTCACGAGTTTAAAAAGAGAAACTCGAGAGACTCACAGGGGGCCTGGAGGGATGGAACTCTGAAAGGCCTGCTGGGGATCCACGCTACCGCTGCGCTACTCTGAACACACGCTCCTAGCTCCAAGACCTGGACGTGAGAATCCAGGGGAGTCAAATGATACTCCCCAGGCGAATGTAGAAGCAAAACCAAGTGGTGAAGCAGGGTGAGCACAATAATGCATATATCAAGTGGGAATACTCAGAAGGCAGATAGGATAGAGCAGGTATGAATAGATATGGCAGGATAATCATAAAACAGGATATCCGAATAAAACCAATCCGAGCTACCAGGTAGTTATAACATACTACTCATAAAACAGGAAATCCGATATAAAGTCCGGGAAAAGCAAATACGGTAAGGCACATCACAGATTCATAGCTATTTAAGATGTAGGCTTTGGTATGCGTCCCATTCCACATACCTCTACTTACAACTTAAAGAGCCGGTTATTATGACACTTTATTATTACTCGTCTAACCCATATATCTAGGTATGTGTCTCGGTGTATACCCGGTATATATCCCAACTCACATACATCCATATATAAGAAAGTCGAGGTTGTTATTGGAAATCAGCGGTTGTATCGACGAACTATGTTTACAGTGGACCCCGTACATGCCCGGATAACGGTCCAATATTGTTCCGTTGCTTGTGACGGAACCCAGCCGCTAGGCCTCAATATCAATCAATATGGTACCAACAATACAATACAGGGAGCAAGCACTCCCCTCGGTCCCCTGGAGGCCCACAGGTCAGACCGGATATAAAGTGCACAACCTAATGCCACTGTAAACACGAACACATATCGATATCCGCATGTTTCCCCCGACCCAATACAAGTTGATCCATTTTAGAATTTAATAGTTTAATTATCACTTTACGGGAATAATCAGGAACAAGGCATGATCAGGAATACAGGAGTACATAAGTACTATATAATCAGGTCACTGCATGTAAAGCAGGAAAACAGGTCACTGATCATGATACAGTATAACAAGTCAAGGTTCCCGTAAAGATGACAATCACAAGTCAAATACATCATGCTGGGTGTAAAGTGATAGCATGACAAGATGGTGATATTTATCTAGCAACCAAGCATATAAGAGATTGATAATAGTCTGGGTAAGTCAGGTCATACCAAGAGGGTCTTACCAAATAGTAGCAAGTCAGGTGGTCAGGTGGTATACACCAGATGTCAGGTGATATACATGTGTTAAAAAGTGGCATGTAACTGACAGGTCTGAAGTAATGCCAAGTGGTAATGTAAAAGCAATGGTCCAAAGTCCAACAAGTCCAACGACCACGAAGGGTCGGCCACGCATAGCATAAAGCAATAAAAGATATAAAGCATGAAATACAATACATGAATACTAGAGCGAAAATACTATCATAATCAATGGAATGAGAAGCAACAGGGTAGCGAGTGAGAACACTCGCCTGAGTCACCAATATACCGAAATATCCGTAATCCACTGAAGTTCGGGATGCGCCATAACCTGTGATATAAATATGCAATGTGAGGATGAGAGAGAGAAGGAATAGAAGATGATGTTTGACAAGTGACAAGTCAAGTGATACCTATGTGTGATGGAAGTCCAGAGGCTAAGGTTCCTATTCAATAAAGAAATCAACTAAGGCAAATAGTCAAAGTTAGTCGACTAGGGTGGAAGGGTGTAGTCGACTAAGGGTCTCTAGTCGACTAGGAACTAAGGTAAGTCGACTAAAACGGGTTTCTAGGGTGTTGGGATTTTTCCACAGGAGAAGCAGATTTTGGCCCAAAACAGACTAATCGGTCGACCTCCGGTCGACTGCCGGTCGACTGGGTTTACAAGGGCGGTAGGGTGCCGGTCGACTGCCGGTCGACCGGATAAGGTGCGTGAGCTCCAGGTTTTCTAAGCCGGTCGACTGGTTGGTGAACCGGTCGACCGCCTACGCAAGAATGTGCACGTTGGTGCACATCGGTCGACTGTCCCCCTTGGACCGGTCGACCGAAGTTCTGAAAAAGGCTGCTGTTTGTTCTAAAAAATCAGATTTTTGTGTGGTTGTGTGTGATGGCCTAAAGACATGATTTGAAGATACATGAATACATGATATGGGGACACAAGCATACAAGGAAATAGACAAGTCTTGGTGAGTAGGAATACTCACGTAGATCGGTCATGTGGAGCTTGAAAGGATCGTGGTTGACGATATCACCAAATCGGTCCACGGCGATACCTCGGGTGAAGAAGGAGACGATCCCAATCCAAGTAGTAGTTGCTTGAGATGGAGATTGAGATGGAAGAAGGAATTGGTGAAGGCTTTCTCCTTGGTGAAGTGAAGGAGAGAGAAAAAGGAAATGAAATGGAGAAGGAAGGGTATTTATAGGAATTGGGATTTGTGAAGGAGTTGCAATTAAATAATTGTGAGGGGCTTAATTGCAAAAGGGAGAATGAGGTGTCTTCCTTGGCCAATAGGAGCTTGCCAAGTGAGGGGGTGAGGTGGAGGTTTGTGTGGTGGAGGTTAATGGAAGTGTGTGGAAGTGATGAGGTGGAGGTGATGAGGTGGAGAAACTTAGGGATGAAGTAAAGGAATGTGTGGTGGAGAATTAAAGGAAAAGGAAATAGGAAAAGAAAAAGAATTGAAAAGAGAAGATATTTCTCTAACTCCAAAAATGAAAATATCAGAAACACAGATTCCCGGGATTGAGTCGTGGATGCGGAAATCTTTCGGGAAAATACCGGATGCGTCCCGAAATCAAGTATCTCGGAACGACCCGAAATAAACATCAAAAATCCATAATATTATATTAAGAATAATAGTGAAATCCTTTTTAAGAAATACTTTATAGTTTTAAAGATAAAAATCCCGGAATCAGTTACTTACCGACTCCGAAAGGATTTTCATAAAATCATAAAATCCTCAGAAAAAGAATGTAGGTAGAAAATGTGATTCTAAGAATTAAAGTCTAAAGGACCATCATGAAATTCCTAGCTGTGTGTGAATTAAAAATCCTGGAATCGGTTATCTACCGACTCCGGTGGAATATCCATAAATTCGTAAAATCTTTAGAAAAAGGATTTAGGTAGGAAATATTACTCTAAGAAGAATCGTCTAAAGACTCTTCGAGAAATTCCAAGTGGTTTGTGAATTAAAAATCCGGGAAGCGGTCAGCGACACTGGCCGACACCGGTTTTGAAGAAATTCATTTTAATTCCAGAAAAATCTAGAAAATCATAGAAAATATATAATAATGAAAAATGATATTTAAAACTAAAATCGGTCAAATCTAATCACCGGAAAAACCAAATCGAATAATATACTATAATTGAGTTCCTGGTTCGGACTGGGACTGACTCCGAGTCCACGAATCCAAATCCAAGACAAAACAAACATATAAGGAATTCATAATACAGAATAAATACAGGAAACAAATCGAAAAAATACGACCGAAAATCTGAATACGCAACTAAGTACGTATTCCGGGAACGGGGTATTACAGCATGAGAGGTTAGTCATTTAGACGTGTAATATTAACATAATAGAGAAGAGATTTTGAGTGGGTATTTAGTGAAATTTTATCATCACAGGTTTAATGTTAAATTAACTGACTCCACTGGGGATCGAGAAAAATGAATTGTCAAAGGTTTACTGTTAACGTAACAAGTCTGTGCTTATTTCATCCGTAAAAAGGGTGCATGTATTTTTGTGGTCCTACCATTCCATGAGAAGGAATTGGTAAGAGATTTTGGAGGAGAAAACGGGACCAAGTCCCTTAGGATTTTAGCAAAACCTCAGCTATCAACAGATTTGGCATGCCTTTACCAACTACTGTTTGAGTTGGGCTAGCCATTCTATTTCCCTCAGCATGATGAGTTATCGAGGACCTATGGTGGACTTAAAGCCAACATTTTCTTCTATCTTTAATCGTCAGAGGCGTCAGATGTTCATAAATAAATTAAAGAAGAGTAACAAGGCTAAAACTGAAGTTTCACACTTTGTCTTTTCTTTGATGTTTACATCATGCATCTTGATGTAACCAGTGTTCGGTCAGCTCGGCAATGATCGACTGTAATGTGATCCATTGAAGAAGAAGCTTTTCTTTGGAGCTCTTCCAAACATCTTGGATCTGAAAGTTTTTTAATAGAGGTGTAATGTTAACCTGATCAAGAGAAGAATCCTATTAAAGATAGTACTTCTTCAATATCACCGTTTGGGGTTATAAGGCGGTATGCTCCATTCGAGTAAACCGACTTTACTACAAATGGTCCTTCCCATTTTAGCTGGAATTTCCCTTTGGTCTTATGCGTTATCATCATGGGTCTTCTGAAGGCTAAGACAAGGACACCTTTCTTGAAAGTCTACTCATTAACTTTCTTGTTGAAGGTTCTGAAAATTCAAGCGTGTTAAAGCTCGATTTGCAATTGAGCTTGCAGGCATCTATCGTCCAAAGCTTTCAACTCTTGAAGTCACAGTTGATGCCTCTCCTCATTTGTCATCTCTGTTGTCAAAGCAACGTGTAGTGATGGCATTTGAATTTCTAGTAGGAGTATAACGACACACCCGTATGCCAAAGAAAATGGTGTAGCTTCCGTCAGAGTTCTCACTGTTGTGCGATAAGCCCATAAGCATTCACCTAACTTATCATTCTAGTTGCATTAGCTCTTCGAGATGAATTTCTTGAGAAGTTTCTTAATGGTCTTGTTGAAAGCTTCTGCAAGGCTGCTAGTGGCGGGGTCGTTTGCAGTTGAAGACATACTCTGAGTTCTGAACTTGTTGCAAAATCTCTGAAAGCTTGGCTGATGAACTAAGACCCATTGTCATGGACAATCTGTCCTGACACACCAAAGTGATAGACCACGTGATGTTTAATGAAATTGATCAAGTCAAATGTCTTTACTTCCCGTAGGGGGATAGCTTCAGACTATTTGGAGAAATAATCAGTTATGGATAAGATAAACCGATGTTCTTTGAATGAAAGTGGGCTGATAGGACTAACCATGTCCATTCTCCACATCTCAAATGGCAAAGAAGAAGTTGTAGGACGAAGATGTCCTGGTGCCTGGTGAATGAAGTCACCATGGATCTGACAGGCGTGACATAGTTTAGCGTAAGTGATGGCGTCAGGGATCATCTTTGGCCAATAATATCCCAGTCTTCAGAGTTGATCTTCAAGTTTGGACCAGATTGGTGAGCTCCATACATACCGTCATGAGCTTCTTCGAGTGCATCCTGTGCTTCTTCGTGTGATAGGCAGCAGAGGAGGATTCCATCATGCAATCGGTGATACAGTATTCGTATGATCACATTGTAATAGAATCAAGGGGCCTTCCTTTTAATGGCAGCCGCCTCTTTAAGGTCATCAGGCAAAATACCATACAATGTGTAGTCGATATAAAAGAATCGCCAATCCCTGAGCTCTGGACCTGCTAAAGTTTCTAGATGTTCTTTAACTTGAAGTTCTCCTATTAGCTTTTGGTTGTCTTCAAGGGCAAACTTTGACAGTACAAGTCATGGCTGTAGACGAGTACTTTCTCTGCTGCTCCAGCTGGAAGAGCCAAGGAAGCAGTCAGAAGATGCCAGTGCATCTGTATGCGCATTTTGCTAGCGAGGTACATGATCGATGTAGAAGTTTCTGAAACTCTCTGCCATGTGGATAGTTGCATTGTGATACGGTACCAAGTCTTCATGTCCGACTTCATACTTCTCGCGAACTTGGTTAACTATGAGCTTTGAATCACCATATGCTTTGAGATTTTTAACGCCAATCTCATCAGCGATTTGCATCCCAATCAAGAGAGTATCATATTCCGCTACATTGTTAGAACATGGCTCAGTTAACGAGAATGCACGAGAGATCACATAGTTCTGTGGGGAGACAAGTACAACCCCTACTCCTTTGATATTTTGTCGAGGACCCATTCTTGATGCGTCATCAAAGAAGAGTTGCCACGCCTGTCCTTCGAAGACGTCTGGGTCAAGCAAACTTCAGCGACCTTATCTGGGAGATCTTCATAAAGTTTGATCATTCTTGGATCTGGATGCTCAGCCAAGAAATCTGCCACTGCCTGTCCCTTCACAGCTTTTTGTGACAGAAATTGCATCTCATATTGGGAGTGCATATTTTGCCAATCGACCATTCAGTGATGATTGCTTCGTCATAAGCAATCTTAAAGGATTGAATTTTAATATGACGTGTATGATTTGGCCCACCAAGTAGCGTCGCGTCTTCTGGACGGCGAATACTGATGCCAAGCATTCTTTTTCAAATGGATTGTATCGATGTTCAGCTCCGATCATAGTTCTACTTAGGTAGTAGATTGCCTGCTCGTGTCCCTGATCATTATTCTAAGCTATGAAAGCTCCTAGAGAATGATCCATAGCTCGAACGAATATTAGAAAAGGTTTTCCTGATATCCGAGCTTTAAGGATAGGTGGATGCATGAGGTACCGCTTGATTTCCTTGAACACTTGTTGGCAAGCATCGTCCCAAATGAATGAAACACCTTTCTTCGTCAATTTGATAAAGGGTTGGCATCGTCCTAAGAGATTTGAGATAAATCTCCGGATATAGGCCAATCGCCCTTGTAATCCCCTAAACTCTCTAAGATTCCTTGGAGGTTGCATCTCCTGGATGGCGCGGACTTTCTCTGGGTCGAGGTGGATTCCTATAGATGTCACGACAAACCCGAGGAATTTATTGCTAGCTACCCCCAGAAAGGATTTAGTGGGATTCATCTTCAATTGATGTGCCCATATGATATCGAATACTGTCTTTAGATCTGCTATGTGATCACCTTTGGCGTGGCTTTTCACTGCAATATCATATATGTATCATTCCACTATTTTGTGTATATGCTCGTGAAAAATTGCATTCATGGCTCTCTGGTATATTGGCCCCGTATTCTTCAATTCGAAGGGCATAATATGAAGTACTAGTGGTTTCCTGAAAGATGTACTCTTTTTATCGTCAAGATACATCTTAATGTGATTGTATCCCGAGAATCCATCCATGAAGGACATCTGTTCAAACCCACACGTGTTGTCGATCATGGCATTCGTGATTGAAAGGGGAAACTCATCTTTAGGACACGCCACATTTAGATCACAGAAATCGATGCAAACCCGAATCTTCCTATTTTTCTTGGCAACAGGGACGATATTGGCTACCCAATCAAGGTGTTGTTCTTCCCAGATAAAACTAGAGTCTATAAGCTTCTTACTCCAGATGGAATCGTCATTGCTGTTGCTTGATGGGCTTCGCATCCAGATTGATGTTTAGGCGATGCATAACCACTTGAGGATGGAGCCCAGGCATATCCTTATAGTTTCAAGCGAAAACATTTATATACTCTCGTACAAGAGATATTTGATTTTCCTTCTTAGGGGCTGATAAGCTCTCGCTTATAAAGATGGGCTTGGGATTAATCTCATCTCCCAGATTAATCTGGATTACCTTATCCTCTATAAGTGGTTCGCATTATTCAAAGTGAATATCTCAGAGAATATTTAGGTGTTTGAACTAAGAATCTGTATTTGCCCAAATCATTTCTTCATCTCCATCGTTGAGTGACCTGTTGAAACCATGTTTACCGAAAGGTCTTTGAAGATGTTGCCAACACTGACATCTGACTTCCATGATGATGTGCTTGATGAGTGATTATGGTATAATGACCCTTCAGACTCAGAGGCTGACAGGATTAGAGTTGATACATAGCCCAACTCCTTACGAGTTTGATAATAATAATCAGGGGCTTTCCCTTTTGGAATAAAAAATCAAAGCAGTGTTCTCCTTTCTTTGCTGAAGTTCAAGTCAGGACTACTTATTAGGCCATACCTCATGTTCTCTATCATTCTGAGTACACTTGACTCGTAATGAGTGAACTGAGAAAGTTTAGTCTCGCTTTTTGAGTCTTTATAAGTCATTTGTTTGACTCAGCTCTTCTAAAAAGGATCGATTTTTAGCCTTTGCGTCATGCTGGGACCTCAAAGAAAGATCCTTACACATCACTGACGCTTTGATATACCGTGAGAGATGATCTCACCGGTATATGCAATGATGTCAGGACATCTATTGCCGACCAGGGGTCATCATCTACATTAGTACTAGTATCTGATGGCATAGAATTAGAAGCAAACATAGAATAATAACTAAATCTAACTCTTCATTAATATACCACTCGCCTACATCATTGCTGGTGTTATTGACATCGAGCTTATTAACGCTTGTTACAAGTTGGCTCAAATCCCAAAGATATTCTTCTTCAGCCTCCGGCTCGACATCATCTTCGTTATCAGAATCTAGTTCCTCTGGTTGGGGATTCTCATCCGTCTTCAGAGAATTCTGGTACAGGAGGGAGTCTGTAAAGTAGTTATCTACCCCTTGAACGGATGCCTTTCGGCAATCAGCGTTCGAAATTTTTCATCTCCGTCAATATACTTCATAACCTGATAGAGAGTAGAGGGGATAATAGAGTTACGATGAATTCATGATCATCCTAACAACAAATTATATGAAGTGTCAGCATCGATAACATAGCACGTCACCTCAAATTTTAGGTCCCTAATCTGACATTTGAGTTTAATCTTTCCAATTGGGTGCGTACTGTTGGCGTTGAAACCGTAAATGGTTGTCTGAGTGGTACTCAATCGGTGAGTGGGGATTCCCAAGTGTTGCACGACCCGACGGGGCATGATGCTCAACGCGGATTCTGGGTTCACCTGGCTTACCTCAGATGATCCAATATACTTGTGAAGTACGGAGGCCTGTCATGCTTCCTTTTAACCTGCATATCGTCTGGCATGAAGATTATGGAGGGGGCACGTTGAGAGGTGTGGAGGCAGTTTTCTTCATCTTTCTCCTGTGGTTCAACCAGAATCCGGGTTATAAAGACCTCAGCATCAGCTAAAGCTTTTCTCAAAGCTTTCCTTGTTGACTTTGATAGTCTCAAGAGCTCATAAAGGGCGATCCTGGCTGGGATGTTGGCCAGTTGAGCTAAGACATCAAAATGGTAAGGCATTGAAGATCCTTTCGCTTTATACTTCAAGAGGACTTTGGTATACCAAAATTCCTTTTGCTTCTCTACGGGTTGTTTCTTAGATTGTTTATTTGGCTTTGGGTGGGTTTAGGTGGATTTGCCACCATTTTGTTGTACTTCTTCAAGTACGACTGACCCGAGCAGGTCCCTGCTATGAGCGGCACATTTGGTTCTGCAGCAAGGACAATTGTCTCCTCCTTCAAATCAGTTAGCGAGGGAATGTCGTTTTTTTTCTTCCCGTGAGGAAGCACACACCATATTGCAAGGTGAGACTTTCGCTTTGCCTCTGAACTTCCTATTGGTAATAGCAGTCCACTGTTGGCCTTTCACGAGGTCAGGATGAACCCATATGATCTCCCCTAGGGAGTAGGAACAGGTATGAGACCTTTCTCCCGCTAGTGGTATGGATCTATATTGAGTACCCTTAGTTTCCCTTTCAGGATGGGAACTACACTGGCCGGTGTCGGAGGCTATTCCCTGAACTAAAGAAATAACGTCAAATTTGTCGTCACTTTCTTTTGCTCTGGGTGGAGCTTAAGCATCTCCGCATCAATTAAAGCATGGAGAATGTCTTTGAAGACACAACAGCTCTTGGTAGGGGGCCCAGCATCTTATGATATAAGCAATAATTGGGGTTGTCGGTCTTTCCCACCTCCTCAGGACGTCTAGCTTCAGGAAACTTCAGTCTGTTGCTCTTGTTAAGTAACTTAAATAATGAATTGACATGCTCGTCCTTGAAGGAGTATTGCTTGTTGGCGCGTGGCTGACTTGAAGAACCACCCCCTCTAGCCGGTTGCGGTTTAGAGGGAGACTTTGTCTCTGTCGCCAGTGTGTTCTTCCTTTAGCTTGGAAAGATACTTCTGGCACGCGCCTTGTTGACTTTTCGAATCTGGGCTTATTTTCTTCTGCTTTAACTCGGGCGATAATCTTTTCTGTCTGTTCGCTTTGCTGGACTAACTGCTTCCAGGTACGACTTTCAGCTACTCCTATCTGAGTTAGGAGCGAGCCTTGCAAATTGTGACGACATATTTCCACCAGGGTGGCCTGAGTCATACTGCTAGGACATCAGAGTGCCATATTCTAAAATCTCTCCATAAATGCTTTAACCGACTCTTCTTTTCGTTACCTCATCGCCAAGAGAGCTGGCATGGTAATCTCAGAGTCATCTTCGAAGAAGTGTGTAAGAAAAAGCGTCTCCAGATGACCCCAGTTCTTGATGAAGCCTTCTGGGAGCTTCATGTATCATTCGAAAGCAATTCCCTTTAAGGTGTTGATGAACAAACGTGTCAGGATGGCATCATTTGATACTACATTACCTGTCTGAGACTTGAAGTAGTATATGTGCTGGTTCGGTGTCCCCTTGCCGTTGAAGTCCTGCAAGGTCGGAGCTTTGAACTTAGGAGGGTATGGGACATGATCCCACTCGGCCGAGTATGGCCGGACCACTCCTACTTCTTGGAGGCCTTTCCTGTTGGCAAGGGCTTCAAGACGTTGTTCCAGTTTACTTATTTTTTTGGAATGAGTGCTCATATTTCCTGAGTTGTCTTTCTCTTCAGATGAAGGCTTGGACAACTCAGAATTGAAATGCTCCTCCTCCTCAGTATGTGCAAAAGATGTGCTTTCTCCTTCCTTCCATTTACCTTTAGACTTCTTGGAAGGAGTCTTAGCCTTAGGCTTCTTCTTTTTGCCCTGAAGCAATTGTGAAGTATCTGCTTGAGGCTGTCGATAGATTCTTATTGAGCACGAATCATGTCGAGTTGCTCCCTCTGGGCCTGGGCTTGCTGCTCAAGACGTCTAGCCATTTCTTCAAGAGTGATTGTCATATATGCGAAGGCTTCTTTCTCTATGGAAGAGTTCGAGGCTTGTGACCTCGTAATGGCAGAGTGTGACTCGTTTACTTTGATGCCCCAGGCTAGGGCACTGTAGTCCAATGGGGCTATCACGCCAGTTCGAGTGTGGGTATGCCGGTATACTCCTTCCAGCACGGTGTCAAACTCATTGGAGCTGACTATTGGTTGCTTCCCCTTAGTCTTACTTGGCGTAATGCATGGACCTGCCATATTTGCAGTAACCTCAGGATATTTTGCATCAGAGAAAGTTCTCTTTATGTGGGAATGATGCCTTTTGGCCGAGCGAGAAACTGATGTATATGACAACCGTTTAAAAACTGACTGATTGCAGTGGCATTCAGATAGCACGGTAGTGATAAGCTATTCACTGCAGCATAGTGGAGTGATTTGATGAACACTGTCTTCCTTATCAAGTAATCTCTTAGATCTGTCAGAGAAGGATCGAAGAGACTAGCCTCAAGTCCCTGAGGACGAGGACTTTTCAACTCCCTTTTGACCCTAGTCGTTTGATCGTACATATATTTTGTATTCTTTTCATTACACTCCAACATTTATCGTGTAATAAATCTGCTAATTTTTTTGTCTTAAATATCTATTTTGCAGAAGATAATAATGAAGGGAAAGAGGATTAAAATAAATAAATACCAGTTAAAATTAGATTTAACTTGATCTATTTGGTTAGCTGAGGATGATCCCAGATCTAGTTAGAACAAATCAAGGATTGGAGCAAATGTTCAGCTGAAGATCAGAGCAAATCAGAAAGATAACACCAAATAGAAACCGATAAAATTCAAATTTCTATAAATCCATTTTGGTTAGCTAAAAATCAACAGAAGATAATATCAAATACAGAGAGATAAATGGATAGAGAGAAGATCAACGGATGAGATGAAGCAAGTTAGACTCAGATTCTGACTGGATACATTTTAGTATTTGAGTCATAACTTTTGCTACCGAATCTCATATCTGATGATTCAAGATGATCCAAAAAGCAGACTTACAGGGTTATAACTCTTATGCTGATTACTATTTCTAATTCTGTCTTTTGATAAGTGATATTCAGCAATCAATACGTCAACAAACTGCAGATCAGAATTGAATATCCACATCAAATCAAGTTTGGAGCTAAGAGGAGGATTCAAATTCAGAAGTAAACCAGCTTTCCTATCTTCATATTCCTCTAACCTCTGCATTTCTTCTATAAATACCTGCAATCTCAAAGGCAAGGGAGAGGACCAAGCAGAGAGTAGAACTTAGGCTAATTTGTAGTTTGTAACTTAGGTTTTTATTTTCTTTCATATAATTTTTATTTTCTTTATGTAACTGAGAGGAGAGGATACTTTCATGGAAGAATGAGAGCAAGCTTGTACTGAAGGTGACACCGGTGTAAGTGATCTTTTCTTTCACTGTTAATTAAATTGAATCGAAGTTTTTTACTCTTTTCTATTCTTAATTTTTGCTTTCCTCTTCTGTGTTTGTGGATCCAAATGAAACCGATAGCCTTGAAGTTGCCTTGTCTTTGGACGTGTCGTTGATGGCTTATGGTGATGGATATCCATTTCTATGATAGTGTAGCTCGCCCCTTCATTTCATAGTGTAAATCGGGAATGGGGAAGATCTCATCTGCCATGCTTCGCTCGCCTTCAAGTAAAGGTACATCGTCGATACGGGTCAAAGGTAAGCAGGCGCCGAAGAGGTAAGTATGTTTTTAGTTTTCTTTCTTTTAATTTTAGTGTAAATTACCAACACCACAATATTCCAAATCTCTTTCACTCTTTTTCAGTTTCTTTGTAAATATCCATTTTCTATTTTCTCCACCTTCTCTATCTACCACTTTCTTTCTAACTTAACTGTAAATTATTTTTCTCTTTTCTTTTAAGAACTAAAAGAAGAACTTTAACCATTCTTTGTAGCATAAAAGAGAACTTACTAAAAAGCTTCCATCGCTCGTCCCTCCTTGTGGATCACGACCCGCATAGCCACTTGCTATTGCAGTAGTATTGAGTAACTTGCACTACTGTTATAAAGTTTTAAAATTTTTGTGCAGGTTCTAACTCAATCATCGTTGGAGTTCGAATGTTAACTTTGCGTTGCAACTCTGAGACACTCATCTCAAGGGTGCAGGGTTCAGAGACGTGGAGCTTACGTTCTGTAGAACAAGCGCGGCTCTCGCATTTTGGGTTTGAGACGCGGGTCTCATGCCTCTGTTGAGAAGAGACGTGGACCTCGTATTGCTAATTGTCGTACTTGTCTGGTGACACTTGAGAAACACGGACTTTGTGAGTCTCGCGTTGTGCCATAGAGACGCGGATCTCATGTCTCTGAGAAGAAATGCAGGCCTTGTGTTGCTGAATATTGTGTTTGTAAGGTGAAGCCTTAGAAATGCGAGCCTCTTAAGCTCTGCGCTTTGGTATCCAGACGCAAACTTCGCACATCTGATGCAATTTAGAAGAGACGCGGGTATGAGCCTCGCATCTTGTATTTGATGGACAGATGGTTATTTTTAACTTCTTGCATCTGTTGTAAACATGGGAGATATTGATGCGGGCCACACGCGTGACGCAGCCAGAAATAGCCCTTCTTGCGCAGGCCATCTTTGGGGAAGTCTCTGAAGAGACTTGAAAGCGGATCTCCGAGGAGACCTAGTGGTACTGTCATGCGACCCTAGGGCTCTTCAAGCCAGAAGAGAGAAACTCTTCATACTTTGCCTGGTCAAATTCTACGACAAGTGACTCGACCATTTTTTTCATGAAGTTGACGTCACTTTGCACCATAACTTGCTCATCAGTGGAGAAAGTGTCCCCAGCGGAGTCGCCATCTCTTGTTTCCTCGGGAAAATTGAAAGCGTGTAAAATCTTTATTTGATTGTGAAGAAGATTCCAACGGATTAATAATCTAATTACAAGAAGGGAGAATGGTTGGATTTTTCCTTTGTTTAAAGCTGGGTTTTTTGTATAGCGATGGAAAGTGAATCTTGTTTTTCATTAACAGGTGAACGCCAATGCTCTTCAAGAAATCTTCTACTTGGATCACGGATGGAGTAGCACAGCTCCTATCTAACAAAATCTCAAAGAGACTTGGACAAAACCTTGAACTCAGCAAGTTGGTGTAGAAGAGTTGAACTCTTTCTTCATCTTCCTTAGCTGAAAATTTTCAATCCCTCTTCAATGGCAAACTGTACTGTTTACAGGGGTTTCAGGGGTAAAACTGTCCCCTAAAAATCCTCCATAATGGGGGTTAACTCCCTTTATTACGTGGGCAGTAACTGACCCAGTAATGAGGGCAGTTACAACTGAGACGCAGAGCTCCTCTGCAGTTGAAACGCGGGCTTGAGCTCCATGTTTGGGTGTCGTGGTGGTATTGAGATTCTGCTTGGACAAAGGGCCTCAGGCTTTGCTAGACGCGGGCTTCGAGCCCTACGTCTTGACGTTGTAGTGATGATGGGATGCACATTTCGAGCAACGCGTCTTGACATTACAGTGATGCTGGGATGCGAATTTCGAACCTTGCGTCTTGATGTTGAGATGCAGGTTTTGAGCTCTGCATCTTGGCATTGCAATGATGCAGTAGTGCAGGCTTTGAATCCTGCGCTTGGCATTGCATGAATATCTTTAATTAGCCTTGCTCTAAAGTATAGACCCTGTTATCTGATGACTTGTCTTCAGTGATTTTAGACAGTCGACATCGGGTCAACTGACGTCGGGTCAACCGATATGCACCAAAGCGCATTTGTGCACTTCGATCAACCGGGTGGTCGACTGACTGTAAGAGCTTTGCACTAGTTGGGTCCGGTCGACCGCCCGATCGACCGATAGAGAGTTTACCTCTCTGATTGGGAACAATGGTCGACTGACCGATCTATCTCTATCTCCAACGGTCAAAAATCTGACCATTGGCGATCGACTTGCCGATTGACTGACAGAAGAATTTTCTTCTGTATTTTCCCAATGGCTATATTCTATTTTGTCCTTTTCTGGGTCTTTTCCCAACAACTCTTTTAGGTCTTCTACTCATATTTTTATTCCATATAAATAGTGAGACTATAGAAAAACCCTCTAACAAGATTTCTAAAGTTTAGATCAAGTTTTTTACAAGTTTATATCAAGATTTAGGTTTTTTTTTAAAAGATTTCTTTTTGAGCCAAAATTTCATCTTCTTAATTTTTAGCTTGAGCCTTCCCTCTGCATCTTTATAAGCTATTTTCATTACACAATACTAAAGAGTTTCACCTCCTCATCTTGGTTATAGAATTGTGCTTGTGAGCCATTTGTGACCAGCTCACTAATTTTCTTCTATTGAGAAGTTGTAGAGGTTGCGGCCTTAAGTGAGTTACTGAGCTCCGTGTTGGTTTTGTGATACTACGAGAGAGGACTTGTGAGTCCATTGAGTTCTAGTGAGAACCTGTAATGATTGACGATTTAGTGAGATCGGTCATAGTGAAAATCCTTCAAAGTGTTGAAGGTGGGGACGTCGAGCAGTGGTTCAAATCTTGGAATATATCATCGTGTTTGCGATTGCTAACTTTTTCTCTCTTCACTCTTCTCTCTCTTTACTTACTTGCACACTTATATTATTTACTTATTTGCAAGTACTTCTTAAGTTGTAATTGGTATTTTCTAGGTTGCTAGTAAGTAAATTTTAATTCCGCATTATTTGTCATTTAGTATAGCCATCACCTATTCACCCCCCTCTAGGTGATTTACATTAACCTGATCATGATAAGAGTGACATAGCTAAAACTGAAGTTTCTAATTTTGTTACTTAAATATTGACATCATGCATCATAATGTCACCAATGTTTGACCGGCTCGGGGTCGATCGAACGTGATGTGATCCATTGAATGAGGAATCTTTTCTTTGGCACTCTCGTAAACATCTTGATCTCAAACCCTAATCCATATGATTGATCAGAGTGGAGCTTCGGTTAGAGATGTAGTGTTAACCTGATCATGAGAAGAGTGTCTTTAAGAATAGTACTTCTTCAAGAATTTGCCGTTGATCGGTATCACGAACGTATCATCGTCCGGAGTTATAAGGCAGTATGCTCCATTTGAGTAGATTAACTCTACTACAAATGGTCCTTCTCATTTGGGTTGAAATTATTTTTCATCTTATGTGTCAGAACCATGGGAGAAAACTTATAAAATTTAAGGAGAAACTTACAAAATTTAAGGAGAAAATTACAAGTAATTGAACAAAAAATGAAAAATTACAAGTTGAACTCTCCTTTGAGATTTCTGGGAAAGTGTTCTGGTGGAAGTCTGGTCAGGGCGCGACCACTTTTTTCCGTTGACGATGCGAGCGATCGATCTTCGAATGTTACTGCTTGGGAATTCCTTCTCACCTGTTCCGAAGATTCCTTGAGAGAGAAAGATCTTTGCGTATTAGCACCCTGAATTTATCTTTGCAGGATTAGAGAAATGATTCTCTGAATTCTTAAAAGTGAGAGAGTAGATCTCTTGTTAGCTTAAACTTTGAAGCCATCAAAGAAGCTTTATGCTCTTAAAAATCCCTCTTGGACTTGAATTTCTTCAAGACCCTAAGCCTAGCCTACTAGTGGGCTATTTATAGGCATAATAGGGAGTTTGGATCTCGTTGATTGTCTCCTCTTAATGAGAGATCATGGGTATAACTACCCATTGTTTCCCCACTAACTTAGTGGGGGTGGTTACCAGTGGAGGCAAGGTTAGCCTCCTCATGTAAGACTAGCCAGTTGAGGCGAGGCTAGTCTCCTCATGCAAGGCTATCCAGTTAGAAGTGAGGCTAGTCAATGGAGGCGAGGCTAGTCTCCTCATGCAAGGCTATCCAGTTGGAGGCAAGGCTGCTCTTCAGCGGAGTTATGCCAAACTTCAAGCGAAAATTGAAGTTATATCTTAACAGAGCCGTGTAAAGCTTCAGGCTAAGTAGAAGCAAGCTCTCAGCAAAGCTCTGCTAAGCTTAAGGCAAAACTAAGAGTTAGCCTTCTGCGTGGCTTTGTAGAGCTTCAAGTGAAGCCAACAGTTAGCTCTCTGCGGAGCTATGAAGAGCTTCAAGGTCAAGTTAGAAAAATTTTACCTCTCAGATGAGGCTAGCATCTTAGGCTCATGTGAGGCTAAGTGTTGAGGTAACTAAGCATCATAGGCCTACCAAGGTCTATTTAAAGGCAACATTTAGCCTACTGTCTGCTTCACTGGATCAGTAGGGTTCAAGTCGCTACTTTGTCCCTTAGGGATAGGCAGAAATTGGTCGTCAGCTTATATGCAACTTGTTTTTTGTAAATGTCGACAAGTTATACATCTTTCAGACCAGTTGAAGAGCTGTCTAAGAGTTTGTCTTTTTGAAGTGTAAATGAAACTCCCTTCAAATTTTCATAAATCTGTAATGGGTTGGTTCGGATTTTGAAATACGTTGAACTGCCTCGGTTGTTCAAGAAGGTGAGCATTCACCAAGTAGAATTCCCCAAAGGAATTAGAACTATGACTGAAAATTATTCAAAAAGGTTAAAAACATAATAAAATCAGTCTGAATATGAGATTCACTAGGGACAAAAGAGAGCAGATCTAGGAATCTGTCTGTTCAAAGGTAATGTAGACATGACAGGTTAGGAATCGCTATAAAGAGGGTTCGTGTTCAGAGGTGATGAAAAATAGACATAACAGTGAGAAGTGTCCCTACCGGACTGAAAAATTAGATATGGGGTATCTGTCAGTTCAGAGGTGACTAACTAGACATAACTGATTAGGAATCACCAGACATGAAGCCTTGTCGTTCAGAGGTGGCTAACTAGACATAACGACAAAGAAGGGTGAGTTGGATATTCGTCGGTTCAAAGGTTATGAATGATCGGGGAAAAATCGCGCACAAAAAAGTGTATGTTTTGAAATTGATATTTAAAGTGTGTGTGCTTTGGCTTCCTCGATACTTTCGTTATAGCATAAAGGCTAAAACGAGTCGAATTCACAAGGACAGAAGGTGATAGAAGCTTACACGGTATGTTCACGTGTATGTTAACAGTTCTTCAAAGTTTTAAAGAATCAAAAGAAAAGAAAACAAAGAATGAAAAGAGAAGTACGGTGAAAACAAAGATGCGAGAAACATAGAAGAATGGTATTTGTGATTTTATTTTTATATCTAAAACAAAGTGAAAAGATAAAGAAAACCCATGGCTACTAACTACTAATGACTCTATCAGCATGCTAATCTCTTAATGATAGTTGCCTCACATGTATCCTTGGCAATCACTAGTCCTTGGTTCAAAAGCGTTTCAAAGCATGACCCATATGTAACTCATCACATCCCAACTCAACAAAATAAGAGCAAGCTACACTTAAACCATCAAAACTAAAAGCAAATATGGAGTAAAGCAATGTTAGCTTGTTAGAGAGTTAGGAAGTTAAAGTATTAGATCCATCATCATGAGCCATCAATGGCTCTTGCAAGAGCAAGGCCAAGTAGAGGCTATTAGATTCATGTGGATTATCAAATAAGAAGTTAGACTAGTTAGTGTTAGTAGTTAGTTGCCATGAGAGAAAAGATTAGCTAAACATGTAAAAGGTGTCAGATAGAAAACAAAGAGAGGTAAAGAGAGCACCTTTCATAACTTGTCACCTTCTATTACAAGCACTCTTTCATTCCAAACATGTATCACTCTCTCTCCTATTACAAGATCTACAAGAAATGAAAAATACAATAGAGGAGGAAGAAGAAGAACTAACCTAAACTAAACTAAACTACAACATGGAAGAAAATCCCTAAAACTAACCTAAAAACTACTCAAAAACTCCTCTCTGGCTCTAGAAACCCCATGGTATTTATAGGCAAAACTGGGCACCAGGGCATCTATACGGAGTCGCACGTCAAATCCTGGCACGCGGCTCCATAAGGGAGCCGCGTTTTCGCGGCTATGGCCGCGTTTCTGCGGCCATAGGGCGGCCGTGCGCCGCCTGCTGCGCTGTCCTCTTCTGTCCCCCTGTCAGCTCGATGTCTTGGTTTTGGTTTTTGGGTCCCGAATTTTGATAGAATCACCTCCAAAGTCAATGGCTATCTTTTGTAGGCCTTTAATAACCAATTAAGTGGTGATTTAGGGTTTTTCTTTTTCATTTCATGCCATTGACCTAGAAACATGTAAAAGAGGTATTATTAGCAGAATTTAATATTAAATAAATGTGAAGATGTGGTATGAAATATGCAGTTTTAGAGACTAATCAATGAACTGGACATAACCGATTAGAAATTACCAAATTTCGAGTGTCTACTGTTCAGAGATGATGAACTGGACATAATAGTAAATGAAAAGGTGAACTCGGTTTTAGAGACCCGTTTATTCAGAGGTCATGAACTGAACATATAGACTAAGACACACTGAACTCCAAATCTACTGTCAGAGGTAGTCGTATTAAATTTAGCAGTTAGCTTACTAGGGATTATAAGGGTGAATTGGATCTAGGCACCCGTCAATTCAGAGGTAATTTAACATGACCAACTATGAGAAACCAGGCTCACAATCCACTATTCAAAGGTAGTCGTATTAACTTGACAGCTTGTCCACTGGGGACTGCAAGAGTAAGATCTAGAATTCGTCTGTTCAGAGATGACAAATTGGACATAACTGGCTAGGAATTGCCATACTCAAAGTTTTATCATTCAGGGGTGATTTGGACATGACGACAAAAGAGAAGTCCACACTGGACTGGAGGATTAGACTTGGCTATCTGTCGGTTCAGTGGTGATTGACTGAACATGACCGATTGAGAAGCCACCAAGCTCAGAGCCTTATCGTTCAGAGGTGGCAAACTAGACATAACAGCAAAGGAGTAGTCCCTACTGGATTGGAAGATGAGACTTAACTATCTGTTAGTTCAAAGGTAACACGGACATAACCGATTGAGAAACCACCAAGCTCAGAATTTTCTTCTATTCAGAGGTGATGAACTGGACATGATGGTAAAAAGAGTAGTCCCTATCAGACTAAAAGATGAGACTTGGCTATTTGTTAGTTCAGAGGTAATATGGACATAACCGATTGAGAAACCATCAAGCTCAAAGTTTTGCCGTTCAGAGGCAATGAACTAGACATGATGACAAGAGAAATAATTTTGATGGGGGAATAGGACTTGATCATAAACTCCATGGGGAAATTAGTACTTCCTTGGAAAAAAAATTTGGAAGAAATTGTCAGAGGTATGCTATTAACGTGACAACCGAAGAGTCTACCGAGGACTGAAAAAGGTAATAATAGACTCCGAGAGGAATCTATTAGAAACTCGCTGAGAAGTTAAAAAGTGAATCTCATGAGAGATTATAAAGAGTTTGGCGTTTCCTAAGATGTCAGAGGTAATAGTTAACGTGACATAAATAACTTTATGGGGATTCGACAGGGAGGAGTATTCCCTGAAAAGTTGTCAGAGGTAATCATTAACATAATAACCAGATTCCTTGATGGGAAATTAAAAGGAGATCTTGTCTAAAATGATTGTGACAACTTCTCCGCTTGGGGGTTTGTAAAAGTAACTTGTTAGAGGTGTGATGTTAACTTAACAAGGATTCATTTACTATTAGAGGTGTTTGAACAAAACAGCCATTTGAGTGGACGTGTCATTCTATTGAAGAGAATGGTAAGTGGAGTTTGATCTGTTGGCAATATTAATAAGATCCACCAGGGATATTCAAAAGGTTTTATTGTCAAAGGCGTGAGATTTAATCCTAACAGTTCTGATCTGCGATTCATTTCATTAGGAAAATGAATCCGCCTTTTGTAGTCCTACCATTCCAAAGACGGGAATTGGTAGGGGACTTTGGTGGGAATATATCGAGTAAGTCGAGATTTCTCGTAGAGTTTCACTTTTGTTCACCATAATCAAGACTCTAGTCATATCTAATCATCGAATCTGAATATGAATGTGGAAACATTGGAAAGGTCCTGCAAGGATGCATCACGAACCTTCTTCGATGAATTCGGCTCATTCAAGATTGTCATGAAGCTGATCTGATTTGCTAAAAGAAAAATGTAGAGATGGTTGAAATTGATTCCACCTGGGGAAAGGGACTCATTGAGGAGATGAAACAGTCAGATGAGTCCGACTTGATGATCAGAGGTGTAGTATTAACGTGATCATGGATAGCACTTGTCGTTGATTGGCATCAGGAGTATATCACTATTTGGATTCGTTAGGCGATAAGCTCCACTCGTGTAGACTACCTCTACTATGAAAGGTCATCCCTCTTTGGTGGTTGAATGACATATTCCAAGCCCCTGCATGTTTCCCGACGTCATTGGATGTTGTGTCTCATCAGGGGTCCAGTTGTACTATCGCAAGTATTATTTGCCAGACCTAGTATTTGTCGGCTATCAAATAGGTAGCTGAGACGGTTGTCTCCTCTTCAGAACCACTGATAGGAGTTGTTAGTGCAGTGTCATCTGCTGCGAGACATTGCAAGACTTGCCGTTAGCTTTGGACTGACTTGAGTCCCATTGCTTCAGCTATTGATGGGATAAGAATCATGGCTTTTGGAAGTAAAGTTGACTACCTCTATGCTCTTTTTCAGGGTAGGGGTTAGGCAGTGGCCCTTTTATGTTCTGATTTTAGAGTCAAAACACCCGTCGATTAAGCTAGGATTTTTTCCTTAAGGACGTTGCACCTGCAAGTAGGATGATGAACCATCCTATGGAAAAGATAATAGTTGGGACCGTTCATTCGTCCCACTTCGTCTGGGCGTCTACCCCCTGGCAACTTGAACTCATTGCTTTTGTTGAGCAAGTGAAAAATTGTCACCACATGCTGATCTTTGAAGCAGTATTGTCTCTGATACTTTGAAGTTATGTTAGAGTTACCTTTTTTTGATCGGGATTCTCCATATACTTCCAACGTTAATGTTTAGGAAGCTTTAACTGTTTCATAGCTTTTGTTGTTGATTCCCTACTTGTTTTGGGGGGTCTCAAACTTTTCAGGCGATTTCTTAGCTATTTCAGATTGTTCAGCAAGCTCCTTCCATATGTGAGCCTTGACTGCTCCCATGCGGACTTTTACTTTGTCGAGAAATTATGCATACATGCTGAATCAACATAGGCAAAGGCATGCCTACAGGGCATATTAGAAAAAAGTTACGGAACCTCTCTATGTAATCTCATACTGATTCTCCTCCTTTCTGGACTGCTGAAAGGAGTGTGTCCATGGTTATATCGGTATCATCCTCGTAGAATCGGGAGAGGAATCAGGTTTTCAAGTCGAGCCAGAAATTGATGGAGTTAGCGGGGAGACTCCTGAACCAATCAAAGGCTACCCCTTCAGGGTGCCAATGAACAGTCTAGCCATGATAGCATCATTACCTACTACATTACCAGTTTGTGATCGAAAGCAGTATATATGCTGATTTGATGAGCTCTTTTCATCATAGGAGTGCAGCGTTGGTGGCTTAAACTTTGGTGGATATGGAACAGAGTCCCATTCCAACCGGTAAGGATGGACTGCCCGTACATTCTTTAATTCATCCCTTTGGGCCAGGGATGCAATCTGAGCTTGGATGTCTTTGATCACTTCGGCATCGATTGAAAAGCCCTCCTTTGAAAGCTCAGTCTAGGGCGGTTCATTGTTATTGTTATCCTCATTTCGTGATTACTACCGGTTGTGTTATCATTATTCTGATTTATCAGGAGCTGAGCCAACATTTGCTGGATGTTGTCCAAGGCTTCTTGCTGGGCCTTGGAAGTCTGCTTATGTACCTCCATGCGACGATAGAGATTATCATCATTATTGTTATCAGTCATATTGACTGTTATGAACCCTGCCTGAATAGAGCTGATGGTGGCGGAGGAAACATAGCCACTGGCTTCTTCTTCATTATCGAACCAATGGAAGTAGTGTCTCAATAGTTCTGGCAACATACCTTTTGAGGAAGAAGATTGTCTATAATTATAGGGTATTTCTACCCAAAAATGAGTACCTTGAAAGGAACCCTTTTGTTCGACCAGAACCTAACCTAAGCTGGGCTTATAGTCAGGCCCTAGAGAACTGAATGAGGAGTGCAAAATCCATGTTTCCTTCTTCAAGATTATAGCAAATTCCTTCCTCTACTTATCATGTTGACAGAGGTAGCTGCGAGGTAAGGCACCTTCATTGTCTTCTTCTTTCGAGACTTGGGCTCCTCAGAAGTTTGGACTGACAACCGAGAGAACACCAATTACTGGCTTGGAAGAGAAGTCGTGGGGGTTGGCCCCAAACAATAATGGACAGAACGTACCACATAGGTTGACACCCCGCTTGTCTGCATTGGGATGACGAGATATGAACTGGCTCTTTGGAGCGGAGTTTTCGCTTGTTGCGTAGATAATCCTGCAAGTCTGTGTTACCTGGATCCAACCGATCCAACACAGAGACTCGGGAAAACTGGAGGTTAGCCCGCTTGGGTTAAGAAACCTTAGGCTTAGCCTTCAAAGCTTTCATTTTGGCTATAGATGAAGATAGGATAGTTTCGCCTGAAAGAGTAGCTTTGCAAGGCGAAGCTACTATTTTAGTTCGCCTTTGAAGGCGAGCTTAGCTCTGCTGCGCAGAGTTCTTCCTTTAAGCGAGGCTAAAATAGCCTTACTATTAGCACTCAGTGGTGCTTCATCTTTAGCCTCGCAGTTAAGATCCTTGGCACTTGGTGTTTTAGTTCTAACCTCGCGGCTAAGAACTTTAGCACTAGGTGCTAGTAGTGAGAGCGACGTTGAATCAGCAACGTTATTAGCATACAAAGGTGCTTTGGCCTTAGCCTCGTGTGATAGGTGAGGCTGAACTCTTAAAAGAGTTGAATTAGCTTCGCATGGTGAAACTATTTGAGCACTTAGTGCTTTGGTTCTGCCGCTAGCGGCGAGCCTAGCACTTCCCAATAATACTCTTGATTTACGAGAAGTTATAGTAGCTTCGCTTCCAACACCAAATGGTACTTTAGCTTTAGCCTCACAGCTAAGAGCTGCTTTAGCACTGCTGAATTGTGTTGATGATGTAAGTGGGGTTGCAGTAGCCTCACTGTTAGCACAAAGTGCTTTAGCCTTAACCTCGTGGGACAGGCAGGGCTTAGCTCTGTGAAGAGCTAAAATAGTCTTGCAATCAGAAACTACTTCAGTTTCGCAGGAAGCTAAATCAAGAGACTTATCTTTAGCCTCGTATGAGACTACGAATTTTGCAATCCATATAGTTTTAGCAGAGGCTGCTTTAGGTTCACAGGGAACCTTTGTAGCCTCACGCATAGTGTTAACATGCTAGCGCAAAGCTATGTTTGTCTCTGCTGAGACTGTGCTAGACTTTCATAGAGTCTGTTTAGCCTCGCCTGAGACTATAATAGGTTTGTAGACAGCCGTTTTTGTCTCAATATGGACTTGCTTTTAAAACTTAGCCGAGGGGCTCTAGCTACGCTGACCTTCCTATGCTTGCGCACATGTAGGGGCTTGGGCTTACCCCAGAAAGAAGTTGTTCAAATCTTTCATGGTCAAAGTGAATGACCAATGTCTCAGCAATAGATCCGAGGGTCTGATCATCGCATTGTGACACTTGATTCTCAGCAGTGGAGAATGCATTCCCCAGTTTAGTCGCCATCTTATTTTTCATTGAAAGTTCAATAAAGGAAAAACTTACAAATTTGAGGGAGAAAATTACAAGTAATTTGAACAAAAAATAAAAAATTACAAATTGAACTCTTCTTTAAGATTTCTAGGGAAGTGTACCGGTGGAAGTCTGGTCAGTGCGCGACCACTTTGTTCTGTTGACGATGCGAGTGATCGATCTTCGAATGCTACTACTTGAGAATTCATTCTCTCCTGGTCCCGGAGATTCCTTGAGAGAGAAAGATCTTAGGGTATTAGCACCCTGAATTTATCTTTGTAGAATTAGAGAAATGATTCTCTAAATTCTTAGAAGCGAGAGAGTATATCTCTTATTAGCTTAAGCTTTGACGCCATTAAAGAAGCTTTATTCTCCTTAAAAGCCCTCTTGGACTTGAATTTCTTCAAAACCCTCAGTATAGCCTACTAGTGGGCTATTTATAGGCACAATAGGGAGTTTGGATCTCCTTGATTGTCTCCTCTTAATGGGGATCATGGGTATAACTATCAATTATTCCCCCCACTAACTTAGTACGGTGGTTACCGGTGAAGGCGAGGCTAGCCTCTTCATTCAAGGCTAAGGTGAGGCTAGCCAGTGGAGATGAGGCTAGCCTCCTTATGCAAGACTAGCCAGTTGGAGGTGAGGCTAGCCTCCTCAGGCGAGGCTGCTCTTCAGCCGAGTTATGCGAAGCTTCAGGCGAAGGTAGAAGTTAGCTCTCGACAAAGCCATATAAAGCTTCACGTGAAGCTAGAAGCAAGCTCTCAGCAGAGCTGTTCTAAGCTTTAGGCAAAACTAGGAGTTAGCCTTCTGAGCTGCTATGTAAAGCTTCGGGCGAAGCCAACAGTTAGCTCTCTGCGGAGCTATGAAGAGCTTCGAGGTAGAAAAACTTAACCTCTCAGGCAAGGCTAGCTCCTTGGGCTCATGTGATGCTAAGTGTTAAGCTAACGTAGCATCATAGGCCTGCTTAAGTCTCTTTAAAGGTAATACTTAGCCTACTGTCTGCTTCACTAAATTAGTAGGATCCAAGTCGCTGCTTTGTCCCCGAGGATGGGCAGAAACTGGTCGTGATCTTGTCTGCGACCTGTCTTTTATAAATATTGATAAGTTAGACATCGTTCAGACCAGTTGAAGAGTTGTCTGAGAGTTTGTTATTTTTAAGTGTCAACAGGCTTGCAGACATTTGTCGTCTAAAGCTTTCAGCTATTAGAGGCACAATCGATACTTCTCCTCGTCTGTCTCTTGGTTTCAAGGCGACTCACAGAGATGGGATTTGGATCTCTAGTGGAAGTATAGCTTCACATCTATACACCAAAGGAAATGGCGTAGCCTTTGTCGGGGTTCTTACTGTTGTGCGGTAAGGCCAAAGGCATTCGTCTGATTTGTCATCCTAGTCACGTTGGCTTTTTGAGACTAATTTCTTGAGAAGCTTTCCAATAGTCTTTTTAAAAGCTTCTGCAAGACCATTGGCAGCTGAATAGTATACTGTTGAAGACACATTTTGAATTCTAAATTTATTACGAAACTTCTGGAATGCCTGGCTGAGGAATTGGGATCCATTATCGTGGATAATTCGTCAGGGTACGTGATTAACAGAGAGAAAAAGAGTAAAAAGTAAAAATTAAGATTAAGAGATTTCTTTATTTTCTCGCAATTAATCCACTATAGCAAGAGCTAAATGGGTCAATCCGTAGGGAGAGATACGATGCAAGCTTTTCATACGTTCTCTCCGTGTAAAACTTGGGGGAAAAAAGATGATGGTTATAAAAGAGTTACTTTAAATAGAAAGAGGGGTCATAGACAACTAATCATTTATCACAACCAAGCTCTAGTCTATTAATCATATTGAATCTATAAGGATTAACCTTAGAGTGCTGCTTCAAATTCAAGCAAGAATATTAAGATAGAAAGTAAACACTAATTAATATATACTAGACAAGATTAAAATTAGTTTATCAAAGTCTCAAAGTACAACATAGGTTATTTTAGACTAACATTAAGCTATCAAAGTAATTAAGTATGAACTAAGAATTACCATTAAATAGTATACCCTAAAGCTAATTTAACTTAATTCATCACTAATCTTTAAGAATTATTAACTAGACCTAGGGTCTCAAATAGGCATGGAGTTTAATCAATTTATCTTATAGAACTAGGCTTTAGTTGGTGGAGAGATTAGCAAGTTACGAGAGAATTAGTTACTCATATCCATGGTGAAATTAAGCATGATAGTTAAAAATTGCATAAAAAAATAAACTAGAATTGAAGAACACAAATAAAAATAGCAAAAAGAGATATGAAAGAAAATAAGAATCTTTATTGAATTTGTCACCAATCCAATACAAAAGCCTTCTCCTCTTTACAAATCTTCTTCAAAGTAGAAAAAGTAGAAAATACAATGAAATTTTGGAAAGCAAAGATGATCTAAAGAAAACTATAAACTTGATTCTCTGAGACACCTCTCCTCTGTTGCTCTTCATGAGTATTTATAGGGATTCCAATAGTAAAGTCCCAGTAGAATACTCCTCCAAAATCGTCACACAAACGGCCACAGAAACGCGGCGTTTTCGCGGCTATTTCAGGAAAACGCGGTACTTTTGGAGGGTTTAGGCACGCGCTTTGGCTCGCTGCTTCATCTCATTCATTCATCTGAAGATCTATCCTTAGAATCCTTGTAAGAGTTCTGAAACTTAAAATAACCTTATTTCCCAGGTAACTTAGGAAACTGTTATCTATAAATCCAAATTTTAAACTTGAATTCTCTCCATTATCTTTGACTTAGGATATGATAATTTCTGATTTAACTTTGGCTTGATGAGCGTTTAGGCTCCTCTTTAACTTGTGGGCTTCTTTTGAGCTCTTTTCTTTTCTTTTTTAATTATCGAGGTCTGCACATTACTAAATAATAAAATGTTTAAATAGTAGTGCTTTATAAAAAATAAACATAAAAATATGCATTTTTGATGAACAATCAGCACTCCAAAGTGATAGAGCACATGATGCTTGATGAATTTGATCACATCTGATGTCTTTACTTCTTTTAGGGGAACCGCTTCCATCCACTTAGAGAAGTAATCAGTTATGGCCAAGATGAAGTGATGCCCTTTGGATGTTGGAGGGCTGATGGGTCCGATAACATCCATTCCCCATATCTCAAATGGCCAAGAAGACAAAGTCAATGTAAGGGAATGGTCAATCTCTGAGTTCGAGGCTTGTCGAAGTCTCAAAAAGCTCTTTGACTTGAAGGTCTCCTCTTGGAGTTTTACTATCTTCAAGGGCAACTTTGCAATAGTACAAGTCACGACTGTAGATAAGTACTCTCTCTTTAGCTCTAGCTAGAAGGGCCAATGAAGCAGTAAGAGATGCCAATGCATCTGCATGCGCATTTTGCTGACGTGGTACATGGCTAATGTGGAAGTTTTTAAACTTTTCTGCCATGTCAATATTTGTGTTATGATAGGGCACCAAGTCTTTATGTCGAACTTCATATTCCCCGCGAAACTAGTTGACAATGAGCTTTGAATCACTGTATGCCTTAAGATTTTTGACTCCAATCTCTTCAGCAAGTTGCATCCTGATCAAAAAAGCGTTGTATTCTGCAACATTGTTAGAACATGGCTTGGTTAATGAGAATGCACGAGGGATCACATAATCATGTGGGGAAATGAGTACCACCCCTACACTTGCGACAACATTTACCTCAGGACCTATTCTTGATGCTCTGTCAAAAAATAATTGCCACATTTGTTCTTCTGAGGAGACGTTGGTCGCATTAACTTCTTCAATCTCGTCTGGAAGATTGTCATAAAGTTATAATCTTTCTGGAAATAGATGATGGTCAGAAAATATGTTACAGGTTGACCTTTGATCGCCTTTGTGGCATGAATTACATCTTATATTTTTAGAGCAATATGGCCCATTTCGCTAATCTACAATTCAGCGAAGATGGTCTTGTCATGAGTAATTACAAGGGATTAACTCTGAAAATGACACAAATGTGTTTCCCCACAAGGCAGTGTCACATCTTCTGGATGGCAAAGACTAAGGCTAACCATTCCTTCTTGATCGGGTTGTAATCGTGCTCTACCCCAATCATTGTTCTACTCAAGTATTAGATTTCTTATTCATGGTTTTGATTATTGTTCTAAGTTAACAAAGCTCCCAGAGAATGATCCATAGCTTGAACATATAACAAGAAATTTTTTCTGATACTGGAGCTACTAGAAGGGAGGGTGAGATACTCCCTTATCTCTTCGAATGCTTGTCGGCAAGCATTGTCCCAAACGAATGAGACTCCTTTCTTCATTAGTTTGGTGAAGGTTGGCAGCATCCTGAAAGATTTGATATAAATCTCCAGATATAAGCCAATCGTTCCTATAAGCCTCTGAGTTCTTTAAGATTTCTCAGAGGTTGCATCTCTTGGATGGCGTTGACTTTCTCCGGATCCAGGTAAATTCTTTTGGATGTAACGACAAATCCAAAGAATTTGCCACTCGCTACCCCCAGGAAGGACTTGGTTGGGCTCATCTTCAGCTGGTGAGCCCGCATGATGTCGAACATTCTTTTCAGATATGCGAGATGATCGCCTTTGCTGCCGCTTTCACAACGATATCGTCGACATAGCATTCTACGGTCTTGCGTATATGCTCATAGAAGATCATTTTCATGAAGTGTTAATACGTCGCACCAACGTTCTTCAAGCCAAAGGGAATTACTGTAAAGTATATTCCCAAAGGCATCCTAAAAGATATGTGCTTTTCATTTTCAGGGTACATTTTAGTTTGATTATACCCTAAGAAGCCATCCATGAAAGTCATTCTTTCAAATCCACACATGTTATCATGACATCTGTAATTGGAAGAGGAAAATCATCTTTAGGACAAGCAGGACTTAGATCTCAGAAGTTGATGCAAATCTGAATCTTTTCATTCTTTTTGGGAACGAAAACTATGCTGGCCACCCAATCAGGTTGTTGCTCTTCTCTGATGAAACTAAAGTCTATGAGCTTCTTAACTTCTGATTCAATGCTTCCATAATCGAGGGACGGAACCGTCATTGTTGTTGCTCCCTGGCTTGGCATCCCGGTTTATATTGACGCGATGCATAGCTATCTGGGGATCGATCTCAGGCATGTCCTCATTATTCCAAGTGAAGACATCTTTATACATTCGTATAACATATATTAAGTCTTCTTTCTCGAAAGGTGACAAGCTCTTGCTTATGAAAATGGGTTTGGGATTAGCCTTATTTTCAAGATTTATCTAAATCACTTTATCCTCAGTGGGCGGTTCGCGTTATTCAAAGCGTATATCCAAAGACTATTTAAGTGTTTAATCCATGGATCAAAGTCTGACTGGACCAATTCTTCAGATTTAGTAGTATTTTCTTTGTCATCTTCTAAAAGACTGGTTGATACCATGTTTACTAAGAGACTCTCAAAGGTAACCCAAACACTGACATTTGTGTTCCACAATGATGTTGCTGATGAGCTGTCATTATAGACTTCTTTAGATTCAGAATCTGACGAGACTGGCGTAGATACATAACCGAGTCCTTTTCGAGTCTTGTGATAGTAGTCGGGGTCTTTGATTTTTGGTACAAATAAACAGAGTAATGCTCACTTTTCTTTGCTGAAATTAAGGCCCAATCCTTTGGTAAGATCATACCCCCATTCTTTTTCAGTATGTGACGTGATTTTTTTTCATAATGGAAAAATTGTGGAGATTTAGACCTACTCCCTGAGCCTTTTACCATTTCACAAGCTATGGGCTTAGGCTCGATTTTTCAAATAGAATTGGCTTTTGACCATTTTCCTTGGCTGGTATATCAAACAAAGCTTTGCATGTGTCGTCAATCTTTTCGCGTACCATGAGTGATGACTTTATTGGTGCACGCAATGATGTCAGGGCATCCATTGCTGACCAAGAGTCATTGTCTATGTCAGTACTAGTGTCGCAAATATAGAAAAGAAAGCCAAATCTAGATTTTCATTAATAAACCACTCGCTTTCAACATTAGTAGTGGTTTGAAATCAAGCCTATCAATGCTCGTTACAAGATAATTTATTTCCCAGAGACATTCTTCTTCTTCAGGCTCTGTATCAACCTCATTGCCAGAGTCGGGTTCTTCTAGATATGAATTCTCATCAGCCTCAAGAGAATCTTGATAGAGGAGGGAATCGGTGAATTAACTCTCAACCCCCTTGAACGAATGACTTTCTGCAATCAACGTTCTTACTTTTACCTCTTCATCAACATATTTCATCACTTGATAAAGAGTGGATGGGACGAAGGAGTTGCGGTGAATCCCAGGCCATCCCAGCAGCAAATTGTATGAGGTGTCGGTGTCAATGACATAACATGTCACCTCAGATCTCAGGTCCCCAATTTGACATCTGAGTTTGATTTTTCCTATTGGGCGCATACAATTGGCATTGAAGCCATAGATGGTTGTTTGAGCAGCACTTAATTGGTGGGTGGGGATCACCAAATGTTGTATGACCCTGCGGGGCATAATGCTTAACGCAGATCCCAGATCAATCTGAATACGGCTCACTTCAGATGATCCAATATACCCTGTGTAATACAGGAATCTATCATGCTTTCTTTTACTTGCATAACTTTTGGGGTGAAGGTGATGCAGGAAAACTACTTCGAGGTGTGGTGGCAATGATTATCATCTTCCTATCCACACACAGCAGTAATCTAGATCATGAAAATCTCTGCATCTACTAATGCTTCTCTTAAGGTATCCCTTGTAGACTTGGAAAGCCTTAAGAGTTCATAAAGAGTGATTTGAGCAGGGATGTTGGCTAGTTGAGCTGAGAGATCAAAATAGAAAGGAGTTGATGGGCCTACACCGCCTTTCTAGAGAGCTTTGACATAACGAAGCTCCTTCTGTTTTTTCACTGATGATTTCGTGGACTGCTTGATTATCTCCTAAGCTGGCTGGTGAGAGTTTACCATCAGCTTGTCGTACTATTTTAAGTACTACTTGTCGGATCGGGTTTTCGATGTAGGATGTGCCCATGTGTCAGTAGCAAAGGTGGACTCCTCTTCTCCTGAACTGGTGAGGGACGCGACATCTTTCTTGGTTTCTCTTGTAGAGATGCTCATCATATTACTAGAAAAGATGCTATAATCTTGCCTTTAGACTTCCTATTTGTGACAGTCGTCCACTAATGGCTTTCCATAATGTCAAGATGGACCACATTGTCTCTCCTTGAGGAGTAGGAATAGGAACAAGACCCTTCTCTTTTTTGGTTATGAGGATCATTATTGATCACTCTTAGTTTCCCTCTCTAGATGGGAACTACTCCAGTTGGTGCTGGTGGGAGATCCTGGCCGAATTGAAGAGGTGATGTTGTTGTTATGTTGTAAGTCACCTTCTTCTGCTCTGCATGGAGCTTACGTACCTTTGCGTCAATCAGAGCCTGAAGAACATCCTTGAAGATGTAGCAATTCTTAGTAGCGTGTGCCAGCATCCTATGATATCAACAGTAGCTAGGATCATCTATCTTCCCCACTTCTTCAGAACGTCTGGCCTCTGACAATTTGAGTTTGTTACTCTTTTGGAGTAACTTAAACAGAGAAACCACGTGCTTATCCTTGAAGAAGTATAGTCTATTAGCACGTGTTTGGTTTGGAGCTCCACGCCCTCTAACTGAATAGGGCTTCGAAGGTAACTTGACCTCTGTTGCCAGAGTATCTCTTCTCTTTGATTGAGAAGATGACTTTGAAGCACGTCTATTGGTTTGTCGGGTCTTGGTTTGCTATCTTTTTCTTCAACCTTAACCCTCGCGATTATTTCTTTCGCATGTTCGCCTTGTAGCACCAATTGCTTTCAAGTGCGGCACTCTCCCACACCCATCTGAGCGAGAAGGGCAGTTTACAGATTATACCGATATGTCTCAACCAATGTAGACTGGGTCTTACCGCTGGATAGTGGAACGCCATGCTCTGAAATATTTCGACAAAAGTCTTGATAGACTATTCTTTCTTCTGCTTGGCTGCAAGGAGAGTTAGCATCAAATTTCTATATCGTCTTTGAAGAAACGACCCAGATATTACTTCTCAATGTCGACCCATGTCTTGATCGAGCCGGCAGGAATTTTCATGAACCATTCAAAGGCAACCCCTTAAGAGTGCAATGAACAAACGAGGCATGATGACATCATTTGAGATAACATTCATAGTTTGGCACTTAAAGTAGTATATATGTTGGTTCAGCGACCCTTTACCGTCAAAAGTATGGAGGGTCAGTGTCTTGAACTTAGGAGGGTAGGGGCCGTATCCCATTCTGCTAGGTAGGGTCGGATTATCCCCATATCTTCAAGGCCACCTCGGTCTGAAAGGGCTTCAAGACGTTGCTCCAATTCACTCATCCTCTTAGAATTACAAGATCTGTTATCTGAGTTATCCTCATCTTCAGATGAAGATTTGGAGAGCTCAGAGTTGGAATGCTCTTAACTCTCAATGTTTGCAGAAGATGAGCTTTCCCTTCCTTCCTTTTATCTTTGGATTTGTTGGAGGGATTTCCCTTTGGTTTCTTTTTCTTCTTAAGAAGTTGTGAGAGCATCTGCTTAAGGGTGTTGATAGATTTTTGTTGAGCTCAAATCAGATTGAACTATTCCCTCTGAACATGGGCATGCTCCTCAAATCACTTGGCCACTTCTTCGAGAGTGGCCGCCATGTAAGCAAAGGATGTTGTCTCTGAATTAAAACTCGAAGACTGAGATTCGACGATGGTGGAGTGCTCGTTGTTCGGTTCAATTTTCCTGGCCAACAAACTATAATCAACTAGGGCAATCATTCCCATATAGGTATGAGTGTATTGGTGGACCCCTTCAGGTTTGACAAGAACATCCTTCAGGCCTGGAGATCGGTCAATGTCTGACTCCTCTGAACTGACAGCCAGTTGCTTCCCTTTGGAATTGCTTAGTGTGGAACTCAGCTCCACCATGTTTGTAGTTACCTCCGAGTATTCGACGTCAGAGAACGATTTCTTCCTCTGGATAGTCGTCTCTTGGCCGAAGTTTGAAATCGTTGTCAACCGGATAAAAATCAAGGGCTTGGTTATCTGAAAGCCACAGTGGCAATCAGAAATCACTACTGAGATGAGCCACTCGCAGTGACATTGGAGTGATTTGGTGGACACTCCTCTTCCTTGTCAAGTAGTCCCTCAGGTCTGTTGTAGGGACATCTGAAGAAGTTGCCTGATCGGTCACGTATATTGCATACATATTGTCACATTTTCATACTTTTTATCTAAATAAATCATATTAATAAGTCCTATTGTTCTTTATAAAATGCAGGCCCATTGCTAAAGGATAGGCCAGAGAAACGAGTCAAAAAGCCCATTTAATTTAGAATAAATTCGAAATTAGGGAATCAGGGCAGATCTGGGCAAATCATAGAGGTTGAAAACCGGTTGAAATGAATCTTCTAAAATCAAGCGGTTGAAGCCAACAAATCAAAGATCGTTTCGTCAAATCTGGGAGCTGCAACAGTGAATCTAGCATGACAAAAGGAAGCCCAAATCCATGCCAACTGCCGCTCCACCTGGATGTGGCCAATTGGCCCCATCCAGGCCGCAGATCCTCGGCTTGTTGGTGGAGATAAGGAGAGCGTTTGCTCCCCTTATCTCCTCACTCCCTTCCCTCTGGGTTTCTGCCTATAAAAGACAGGGTCTTGTACTAAAAATGGAGCGAAGACTAGGATTAAAATTTATTGTTCATTTTTAGGGTTTAGGAACATTGTTAGATGTCTTAGAGAAGTTTTATCTCCTCTTTATTCTTTTTTTAGTTTAGATCAGAAAAGAGAGAAGAGTGGAATTGAGTGTGTAATTCGTTTTTGAAGTGACAATCAAAGGAGCTTCTACTTGTTATTCCAACTCAACTTGAATTCGGTATGTTTGTGTTTAATTGTCAATCTCTTGTTTGTTTTCAATTCATAATGAGTAGCTAAATCGGTTTTCTGGGCTCACTAATTGATCTTTTCTAACTCCTCTCTCTCGAATGAATTTTATGAAAGAACTCTTTTGAATCATAATGCCTAAAGTTAAATTTTATTCTTGAAAGCTCATGATGATGCTCTTCTTTTAAAACTTGGATTTTCAAAGCACAACTATTGTTAAATCATTTTTATTTCATACTTGCTTCTTTGCGCTCGATGGGTTAACATTCTATTTTTAATGTTGTGTTAAGAAAGACCTCAAGATTTGATCCAAAATCATCTTATTTGTTTTACTTAAACACTAAAAAGAATTAAGCTTTTTGCCGATGATAAAAGTGATGCACTAAGAACATTCCTGAGATAAGTAGTTAAGTAAATAAAATTGGTGAGCCCAGATTTTCTTCTTCTTATATTAAAAAACAACAAATCGCTTTTTAAAGCTTTTTAAATCACCTTTTCCAAAGCCTTCTCCAAATTTGCAAATTTTCTTTTAATCATTTCCCTTCTTTCCATTATCTTTTCAACTAAAAAAACTACCACCATTCTTATCTTTCAAAACAAAACACCAAAAAGCTTTCATCGCATTCCTCCTCGTGGACACGACCTGTTAGCCCAAAGCTACACGGTAATTCTCTTATCTCTTTGATTTAACAATCAATTTTTGGCGCCGTTGCCGGGGAGGGAACGGTGTATTTGTTTTTTTAACAAGTTTGGTGTCTTGTTTCAGGGACGTCAAGATTCAGATCTAGCATTCAAGCTTTACAGGAGAAGACTTGCTATTCTGTGCCCTTACTCTCGAAAGTAGGAAACAGAATTTCAAGAAATTGCAAGTGCATAAGTTGAAATTTTGTTGGACTATTAAAACTTTTTTTACAGGACATATTGCTTGCAAGAATTAAGTTTTTGTGTGTTATATTTCTTGCTATATCTGCTATTCACAATCCCTGTTTTAATCCAACAGTAATTTGAGTGATTGTTAATTGCTTAAAAAAAAACGTTTAGACTTGCATTCTAGGCATTTGTCTAATTACGTTTATTTTACAATTACTGTTGAAGAGAGCTGGAGACAAGGTACGTATGCATAGCATATAGTTTAGAAAATATTCTTGGGTGATATTTTGCTTTTGAATGTTACTTTTCTATATCTTGTACACTTTGCACAATAAATTCTAAGGGCAAAACTCAATTCAAGATAAGGTGGGGAAGTCATTACCCTTCCTTAGCCTACAAACCATCTCCAAGCACGCACAACCTAAGCCTAAGTAAAATCTGATAGACATTGGCCTTAGGGACATCTGGAACTCACTAGGAGATTATCCTAAGGGGGAAGGTGTTGGAATTTGACTCCTGCCAAATCGGTGTATAGGATGTGGATTAAGGGCCGAAAGCCTGAAGGTTGGTGGTTACTTAATTAAGGAACGTCTTTGACGGATAACCTCCCACCAATCTTGCCTTAACCTGGCTAATTAGCTTGTGGTCAAAGTCTACATTATACCTCCTGTGGACAATCAACCAGTTATGAGTTGTCTAGGTCAAGGTTACATTAAATTAGGCTTGGTTGATTACTCTTGTTGACTGTTGATTGTTAGTAAACTTGTTTGTGATTGTGATTATGTTTGTGTATGCAAGTGTGGTCAAGAGACCCTAACTCATCTAGGTTGACTACACCCAAGTTTGAACTAAGACCAGATCCGGTTATGGCTCAATCAACATCATTGCGGGATAGGTTCTATCCCATTAGAACTTCACTTCCATCTTGCATTCTACTTCCATCAGTTGATGAATATAATTTTGAGCTCAAGCCTCAATTCATTAACACACTCCCCAAATTTCATGGCTTAGAGTCCGAAGATGCTTACTTCTTCATAAGAGAATTTCAGGAAGTATGTCTAATGATGAAAATCCCACACATTGTAGATGATGCTATTAGGTTGAGATTTGTCCCTTTCGCTCTTAAGGACTTAGCAAAGAAATGGCTTTATAGCTTAGCGGCCGGCTCTATCGCATCTCGGGATGGCTTCATCAAGGTCTTCTAGAAGAAATTCTATCCAATTCATATGACCGCTCTCGTTCGGAAAAACATCATGCAATTTAAGTAAGAACCTAATGAACTGTTTTGGAGGTACTTTGAATGTTTTAAAGACCTCCTTGTCCAATGCCCTCATCATGGAATAGAGAAATAGCGACAATGCCAAATTCTTTATGACGGTTTAGACTATTTTACCAAAACCCTCTTAGAAAGCATATGCCAAGGGGGATTCTTGCAGAAGGATGAAAATGAAGGATGGGATTTATATGAAATCCTAGCTGAAAAGACCATCCAATGGGAACCTACTAGTGAAACCTCTAGGAATCCAAACTCTATCTCTTCAAAAGGAGGTCTCCATTCAATTGAATCATCCATAGCTAATGAGGCTAAGTTAGCTAACCTAGCGAGAAGACTGGAAGCTTTAGAAACTAAGGAACCAAGTCCAGTCAATCAAGTCAGCCCGAACCAATTTCCAACTCCGGGTTGTACTTACTGTCAGACCATGAATCATGTGTTTGAGGAGTGTCCTGTATTTCAAGCTCAACAACTCCTTTATAAACTGATGAATGCGGCCTTTTGAAAGCCGAACAATGATCCTTACGCTCCAACGTACAATCCTGATTGGAGAAATCACCCCAATTTCTCATGGAGCCAACAAAATAATGACCACCCACGGTCAAACCATGCAAGCCACTTCCATCATTCCAATAATTCTTTCAATAATCAACCCAACTTTCCAAATCACCCTCACAATTCTCCCAACAATTTTTCACATTATCAACAAAATTTTTTCAACCAAGCTCCATAACCCTCCTTTCAGAATCCTCAACTTGAAAGGAGAATGACTGACTTTGAGAGAAATATAGAAAGGTACATGAAGAATCAAGATTCCCTCATGCAAACAATACAGAGGTTAGAGGGTCAAATGAGCCACTTAGCCAATCCACAACATGAGAGGCAAAAAGATACCTTGCCCAGTCAACCAATTATGAATCCTAGGAATTCACAACAAGCTCATTTGGTTGAGGATCAATCATTGAATCAATGTAATGCTGTTCATATATTGAGATCGGGAAAGAAAGTTGATAACCAAGTGTCAACACCACCCAATCCAATCCGCACAATCACACTTCAGCATCCACCTCATCTAGTCCCAAGCCTTCCAAATCTGACGAATCTAAAACAGATAAGTCAACCAGTCAGGTGTACAAGCCTATAGTACCATTTCCTAGTAGGCTAAAGAACAACAAGAAAAATCCACACATGGATAAGATAATTGAGATATTTAATCAAGTTAAGATAAATGTGCCCCTCCTTGATGCCATCCAATAAACCCCATCCTATGCAAAATTTCTTATGGACATGTGCACCAAGAATAGAAAGACTAATGTACCCAAGAAAGTCTTCTTAGCCACTAACATTAGTGAGTTACTATCGGATCCGATCCCTGTCAGGTACAAGGATCTGGGTTATCCCACCATTACCTGCACTATAGGACAAGCCGAGATTAGTCATGCACTTCTTGATTTGGGAGCAAGTATCAACCTGCTTCCATTCTCAGTTTATCAACAACTCGGGTTGGGCAATCTTAGTAGAACTCGAGTCACTATCCAACTGGCTAACCATTCTGTGAAAGTTTTAAAGGGGAAAATTAATGATGTCCTTATCCGGGTCGAGGAGTTTATCTACCCAGTTAATTTTATAGTTCTTGAGACACAACCTGTGTCCAATTCTAGGGCTCAAACTCCTATTATCTTAGGGCGCCCATTCCTTACTACTGCTAATGCTATTTTCAATTGTAAGAATGGGTCTATGAGATTAACCTTTGGGGACATGACTAGAGAAGTCAATGTCTTCAACCTAGAAAAACAACCTCGTAAGATAAGAGACCAAACATTTGAGGTAAACTTTGTTGAAAATAATTGTGATGAAGAAAGTGAAGGTATAGAGAATAAGTCGTTGTTTCTTAATGAATTATTTATGAATGAATGCGATTATCTTGATGAGAAAGCATCTGTCGAAGAACCTAATGTTAGAGTACCCTCTAAAAAGGGAAATTTGATTTGAATATCTTCACTTTCGATGAGCCAACCAATAATATATCGCATGAGAATATAATTCAAGAATATCCGATTGACATACTCTTTGAAAACTTCTTCGAAGAAGAACTCATGTGTTTGGATGAACCAACTAGGGATATTTTAGTTAATTACACATCTCCAGGGAAAAGTGTTGACCTAAGCTTTGAGGAGATATATGGAACTGAGTTAGAATTTTAGGCATTCATAACGAAGAAGTTCCAACTGAGAAGTGTGGTGGAGATCAATTTTTGAATAATGAATGTAGTAATATGAGGAAGAAACACCTAAAGGAGGTGAGACTGGGGAGAAAGAGAGTTAAAATGACAAAAAAATTTGCCTCCCCATTATGCCCTATAAAGAGGACCCATTGGAATGATGGGAAGAGAGCTAGAGGGATGAGACCGAAAAAGATCTAGGTGTGGGAGAAACTTGATGTTATACATATTTTGTATAATATATGCACCTCTTTTACATTTCATATCATGCATCTATACATTTCTTTCATACATTGGGGACAATGCATGAGATAAGTGTGGGGGAGGGTTCTAACATGACTAATATAAAAAAAAGAAAATATAATATATATAAAAAAGAAAATATAATATATAAAAAACTTTTTGAAAGGTAAGAACAATATTTTATATATTTTTGTAAGAAATTAAGTCAATTTTAAGGAATAGCAAAATCATAATTAGGATTTCTTACACTTGGTCAAAGTCAGATGACTTGTTTGATTTTTAGGGTTAGGAAGAAAATTTGTGAAAGTAATTTAGTCTTGATTTTTACCTGATGAAATATGCACACTTTATACACTTACACACTTAGGGTTCAAAAACAAAGACTCTTATGCCTTATAAAAAAACTATATATGTATTAAAAAAATAAACAAATCTAATTATCGATTAGCTAGGTGCTTTGGCCTAAGCAAGCCTTGGTATTGATGCAAAAGATAATTAGATAAGTTTGAAAAAATATATATATATCCTCTGATTAAGCTAGGTATTTGTGCATCATGAAGCATAAGTACTCACGCCTAAAAGGGGTACATTTTATAAATAAAAACCTTGGTTTCGTGGCCTTATTTGCTCGAGTGTTTAAGTCCTTAAGGGTGTTTCTCACCTGGTGCCCTAAAACTGTCTGGTTTGGGTGTCACCCACTAAAGGCTCGTTACATGGGCAGATTAGAAAGCCTAAGGGAATTAAGGAGTAAATACCACTAAAAATAAATATAAATAAGGCATAGGAGTTAATGTTAAAGAACCCTTAGTCAAACTTCACAGTCACGATGGTGCATATGACTCAGGGTAAAGTAATAGATTAGATGAGAAATACAATTTGACTCCTTACTTTGATTGATGACATGTTTTTGAATAGAGACTAAGTTTAGGAATGAAAATTTTGATATTCCTATAACTTATAGATTACTTAAACTCTCACAAATATACTTCAAATATTTTCTCTTTTCAAAATGCTTTTTGAAAATACTAACTTTTTTCTCTTTCTTTATGGATTTTGTGGGTGCAATCCACTGAAAACCCTCACGAGACAAAACTCATCCTCTAGGGGTAACCTAGAGGTTTAACGGCTTGTTGCACATGCTCAGTGCAATCGAGTGACCTGCGAAGAATAGTTTTGATATTTTGCTCGAGGGCGAGCAAAAGATAAGTGTGGGGATGTGGTCGGTCACATATATTGCATACATATTGTCACATTTTCATACTTGTTATCTAAATAAATCATATTAATAAGTCCTATTGTTCTTCATAAAATGCAGGCCCATTGCTAAAGGATAGGCCAGAGAAAATAGCCAAAAGCCCATTTAATTCAGAATAAACTCAAAATCAGGGAATCAGGGCAGATCTAGGCAAATCATAGAGGTTGAAAACCGGTTGAAATGAATCATCCCAAATCAAGCGGTTGAAGCCAACAAATCAAAAATCGTTTCGTCAAATCTGGGAGCTGCAACAGTGAATCCAGTAAGACAAAAGGAAGCCCAAATCCACGCCAACCGTCGCTCCACCTAGATGTGGCCAATTGGCCACATCCAGGCCGCAGATCCGTGGGCCAAGCGCGGATCCCCGGGCCAAGCCGCGGATCCGCGGCTTGTTGGTGGACATAAGGGGAGCATCCCCTTATCTCCTCACTCCCTTCCCTCTGGGTTTTTGCCTATAAAAGGCAGGGTTTTGTACTGAAAATGGAGCGAAGATTAGGATTAAAATTTATTGTTCATTTTTAGGGTTTAGGAACATTGTTAGATAGCTTGGAGAAGTTGTATCTCTTCTTTATTCTTTTTTAGTTTAGATCAGAAAAGAGAGAAGAGTGGAATTGAGTGTGTAATTCGTCTTTGAAGTAACAATCAAAGGAGCTTCTACTTGCTATTCCAACTCAACTTGAATTCGGTATGTTTGTGTTTAATTGTCAATCTCTTATTTGTTTTCATTTCATAATGAGTAGCTAAATTGGTTTTCTGGGCTTACTAATTGATCTTTTCTAACTCCTCTCTCTTGAATGAATTTTATTGAAGAACTCTCTTGAATCAAAATGCCTAAAGTTAAATTTAGTCTTGAAAGCTCATGATGATGCTCTTCTTTTAAAACTTGGATTTTCAAAGAACAACTATTGTTAAATTGTTTTTATTCCATACTTGCTTCTTCGCGCTTGATGGTTTAACATTTTATTTTTAATGTTGTGTTAAGAAAGACCTCAAGATTTGATCAAAATCATCTCATTTGTTTTACTTGAACACTAAAAGAAATTAAGCTTTTTGCCGATAATAAAAGTGATGCACTAAGAATGTTCTTGAGATAAGTAGTTAAGTAAATAAAATTAGTGAGCCCAGATTTTCTTCTTCTTATATTAAAAAACAACAAATCCCTTTTTAAAGCTTTTTAAATCACCTTTTCCAAAGCCTTCTCCAAATTTGCAATTTTCTTTTAATCATTTCCCTTCTTTTCATTATCTTTTCAACTAAAAAAACTAGCACCATTCTTAGCTTTCAAAACAAAACACCGAAAAGCTTTCATCGCATTCCTCCTCGTGGACACGACCCGTTAGCCCAAAGCTACACGGTAATTCTCTTATCTCTTTGATTTAACAATCATTGCCTCAAACCTATTAGGGTGAGGACTTTTTGGGTCTTTATGTCTTAGAGACATACCAGTCTGAATGCGAATTTTGCGTTTCTTTGTTGAAATGTGAATCTCACGTGATGTTGAAACGTGGACATCAAGCGTTGTCTGAGTTTGCCTCAGAATGCAAACATCGCGCTTGATATTAAAACATAGGACACGTTCTGGTATAGGTAGAACGCAAGTCTCGCTTTTGGAATAGGCAGAACGTGGGTCTCGCTTTTGGACGCCGAAATACGTGTTTGAGGGACGCCGAAATTGTGTTTAGAACAAAAACGCAGTCCTCGATTTGCTTTAGAGAACACTGGTCTGAACCTCACATTCTTTATCTAGAGAAAGTTTGTTGTTTGTTGTCTAATACATTATTAGACAAGTTATTTTGGGATGAGCCTTTGAAATATGTTAGCCATCTCATAAATAAGTTATTGTCGATTGCGATAGGTCGTAAAACTCCATTGGATGTTTGGTCGTGTAGAGCTACTCAAGACTATTGTTTGATGTGTGTATTTGGATGTCCGACCTTCTTAGTATGAAAGATGACAAGTTGAATCGCGAGCAAAGAAGTTTGTGTTTTTTAGAGTCAAAAGAAATTTGAAAGGCAATAAGTTGTAGGAGTCCGAAATAAGAAGATTGTGTTGAGCAGATATATCACATTTGATGAGACTTTATTGTTGAAGTTTAGCATCTCTCAGCAAGTGGAGAGGATGAAGACCAAGGATGTATCACAGCAGGTGAAAGTTGAACACTCCACCATCTCCACTTGGGTTGGTATCAGTTGGGATCTTACCGGATGTGACACCTCGTAGAGATTATGTATCCAATTTGGATGTTGAATAGGTTAAACGAAATGTTTATTTGGTTGCAGAGGAAGAAACCAAGAAGAATCCACAGATGTGGGTCATAAAAAAGCGTGGATCTCAAATTGATGAGCTAAATCAACTCAAGTTGAAGACCCTTGTTCTCCGTGATTGTATTAGTAAGGAGATCCATATAACTCAACCAATTGGATTCGTCGCTTCAAATTTAGTATTCATTGTTGCAAATTTAGTATTAGTTGATGGTTGAGCTTTTCAGAGCTCATTTTGGTGAACTATGTGATGGTTTGATCCCTTGGACATGGGTACGTAGGCTGATTTTCATGATTTTATATCATTTTGATACTTTTATTTATCTTTTTTATATATAAATAATGCTACTCGGGTATGTTTATAGTGGATGTGCAGACAACTTTCAACAAGGAGAAGAAGCGAGTAAAATGACTGATTTTTGCACAAAAAGTTCAACACTGAAGATCACTACTTTCCAAACATGTTGTGGTATTGTTATCGTAATTTTTTTATAGAACACCAAAAGATATCATTCATGCATCTATAGAAGGAGTATTCATATATCTACAACTTTCATGTCGAAAACTTCTGCTAGCTGTTCTGCTGCTCAAAAAAATCAAAAATGTTTTGCTTCTATTTCTGAACTAGTACTGAAATGTCCATATTAAAAGTTCAAGGGGCTTCCTATAAAATGTTACTAATATTTAAAGAGATCAAGAAAAGCAACCAGGGGGAACTGTTGGCTGCCATTTTTTTGTTTTATTCTGGGGTTTTATATATTAGGTTTTTTTATTATTTTCTTTTGAATGATGAACGGAGAAAGAAATTTCTGTTGTCCCAAAGGCTCATCACTCTAGTTTTGATGATGATTAACTCTTGTAGTTATAGTACTAATGATCTTGTATTTATTAAGTTTCAGATATTCAATTAAAATCGTAGTCGGTGTTTAGCTGCAACAAAAGATTCAAAGTTAAGTTTTGAAGCTAGCACGTGTTGATTCAAGAGTTCACGCTTGAAGATCGCATCTAGTACTCAAAGAGAAGTTTAGCTCATTTGGATCAAGTCGAGATGCAGAAGAAAATTTTTAAGAGAAGATTTCAAGAAGACTTGATTCTATGCTTGTAAGTTTACAATTTTTCTTTTAGATGAAATGTAAAGGATAGATTGGTTGTGGATTTCTCAAGCTCATGTACACACACACAAAATTTATATATTGTCTTTTATGTTAAATATTTTGTGTTTTCGGTTTAACCGCTTTAACATCAAAAGATTATGTTTACATGATTTTTATCTAAATATAATAAGTTTTATAGTTTGTAATATGTGCTGGATTCTATCAACACATATTTGAGCTTCATATGTTTATAGAAACTTAATTCTATGAATTTTGGTTTATCATGAATACATCTTTGTGTTTTAGATTTTCAAGAAAACATCTCTTGGTTTCATGAATAAAATTTATCAAAACAAGTTTGCATGATTTATATGTGCATTAGATTTATCCATATACTTTGTTGCTTCATATTGTTTAGATAACTTATTTTGATGAGTTTATATCATGTGTTTAAGTTTTGTTTTTATCAAAACTTATTTTGTAGCTTATTGTCAAAAACAAGGATATTTCATTTACTAGGTGTATTGGATCATTTTCATACACAATATGCTTCAAAAGAATTTCAATAACTTACTTTTGTATCTATACAAGTTTTAGAGAAATTAAATTTCATTAAAATACTATGTAGTTTGAAAAATATAGATTTTAGTTTATGCCTAAATTTCTTTACCTTAAAAATAGTTCACTTGTTTGTAATATGTGTTGAATTTTGATCACACATATTTGTAGTTCAAAGTATTCATGTGAACTTATTTTTATGGAATTTTTGGGATTTAATTGAATTTTTAAGGGTTTTACGGGTCCAAGTTTTTATTCTCTAAAAACCTGTTTTTGGGCTGCTTGCGGTCGACCGACGTGCACAATGTGCATGAGCCTATAGCTATCAACCGGGTCGATCAACAACTAAGAAATAGTTTGTCTTTGTGGGTCGCGGTCGACTGACAGAGCCTGGCTTGGTGCAGTCGACCGGCAACCCCACGGTCAGAAAAATGGCCGTTGACCAGTCGACCGATAGGTCAGTTATGACTTGATCTGAGCCCCTAGCAGCTAGTTTTCTGAACCCTATAAATTGGGTTTTCTTGGACAGTTTTCAACAAGACTTTCAACAAGTTTTTAAAAGCCATTTTGCTTACTTTCTGAAGAATTTTTTTAATAAGTTTTTGGTGCTAAATCTTTTTATCTATATTTAATTTCAAAGTTTTAGAAAATTAAAGAAAATCAAGTTTTGAGAATTCTAATCTTCAATTTCCTTATCTATTAAGAAATTTTTCTCAAGAGTTTTCTTTGTGTTTTCTTTTTTAAAATCTTTGTTCACTCACATACTTGAGCATTCAAAATCTATCCTCTAATATCTTGTATTGTGCTAGATATTTTGTTTGTGGTCTTTTGAGATCACCAAGTATAGTTTGTGTCATTGGGCTCTAAACTTTTCTTTGCTTTGCGCTTGGCTTTATGCCTACCCTCTTGTGTAAAGGTGTGAGAGAGTTGGAGTTATGTACTCCTTATTTGTATAGTTATAATTTCTCAGTGGAGGTCCCTTTGTGGAAGATCCTTAGTGGATAGTGCAAATTCTTCTATGTGAAGGCAAGGAAGTTGAGTAGTGGCTCCAACCTCAATGGCTCCAACCTCAAAATATATCTTGATGCTTGCGTTTGGATCTTTCTCTATCTCTTAACTCTCTATTCTCTTTATATCTTGCATTGTTATTATTGTTTATATCCATATATTCTAAATATTATTTGTGTGCTCACACTAGTATTCAACCAAGAGAGCTATTGAAGCACTTCAACTCATAATTTAGAGAAATCGTGAGGAGAAGTTATAGAGCCCTTTATGGGAAATTCAATCTCACTCTTCGTTATACATTGTGTGTTAGGATAAAATTTTAATTCCGTATTATTTATCATTAGATTAGCATTACACCTATTCACCCCCTCTAGGTGTATTTTTTTCATTTTCTTTTATGATATCTTTTCTTGTTTGGCAGCCATTATTACAGCTACAGGAGACTCATGCCGAACTCATAGTCAAGTTGAAGACAAGAGAGACAGATAAATGACACTTGCAGGAGGGCTACATGTGGGAACTCTGTCCGTAAGCTGCGGGTGTGAACTCTGTCTGCTTTTCTGGGACAACACAGATTTCGTACTCTCTTTAAACCCTAAATTTAGCTATTATAATTATTTATTAATTACTACAATTATTAAATTATTTTTTACTAGTAATTGGTGGTTTAAATAATTTTTATTGTGCTAGGATTTTGATCATGAGTAGTTAAATTCCCTGAGAGTAGAACATAGGATATTATAGTGTGGTTGATTTTCTGTCTCTAGTTTATAACTCAATGTACTCTTTAATGGATTTTGATTTAATGGGAATTAATTTCTTGAAAATTAGTAATTGATAGGATACATATATTAATCACTATTCCATGCTTAAATTTATTTTACCACTTTCGCAATTTATTTATATTATCTTTGATGAAATATGTAATTATAAATAATATCTTGTGCTTAGGACTAATATTCTAGAATTATATACCTATTAGAAATAAGAAATTAATATTGTGTAATTAATTAATTGCGAGACAATCATCGACCACATGAATAGCAGTCTAGCAGATTCAACCCTAGGTCTTAGATTCTTTTATTTTATAATCTAGGTCATCATCCTATTCCGAACATTTTCTCTCGATTCACCTAAAGTGTTAAAACCATAAGAAACACCAGTCCCTCTGGATCGGCCCTCAAATGTTACAATCGACTGACCGTGCACTTGCGGTACTTAAAACAGAAGAGAAAAATCTCCCATCAAATTTTGATGTTACCGGCGACACGGTGTTCTATCCTTATTTAGACACTTTTACCAAATTGAAAAAAACAAAAAAAATATAAAATAAAAACCAAATAAATATTAGTGCAGCTCCCATCTATCCCACCTCATCGCTTCCTCTTCACATCATTGTCACCCACTTGTCCGTGATCCTGATTTATATCAGCTTGGTCACGGGACTCAAGATGTCCAGTTAGTGAGGATTCGAACGAGTCCAAAATGACTACTCCTGTATCACCATCGGTCCTCATGAACCGATGCTACTCTCCCAGTTCTTCACACCCATCCTGCATCAGACTACTGAAGGCCAGCCGTAACAACTATGAGTTGAAGTCGCAGTACATAACGATGCTCCCAAGTTCTCTGGGTTAGAATTTGAAGATGTGTATATATTTATCAGCGAGTTTGAGGTGGTCTGTGTGATAATGAAAATTCAGCAGCTGAGAGATGATGCAATCAAGTTGTGAATCATACCTTTTTTGTTCAGAGAACACAAAGAAATGGTTATACAGCCTGACCACAAACTCCATCATGACACGGGCAGAATTTGTCACAACCTTTCTGAAGAAGTTCTTTCACATGCATAAGACGTCGAGAATTCATAGTGAGATAAATCAATTTCGTCAGCGTGACAAAGAATTGTTCTGGAGATACCTAGAAAGGTTTAAAGACCTTCTAGTGCAATGTCCCCATCACGTCATTGAGATGTGGTGCCTCTGTCAAATAATTTATAAGGGTGTTTATTATTAATCTAAAATCTACTTGAATCCATGAGTCACGGGGACTTCATGATGATTATAGAGGAAGATGCATAAAAATTCTTAGAATATACGGCGTAAAAGACCATGCACTAGGAGGGATTACCGAGAGATCTTCAACAATAACTCCCACATCAAGGGGCGAAATCCACTCAATCGAGAACTCAATAGCTGCTAAGCAAAAGTGTCTTCCTTAATGAGAAGAATAGAGGATCTAGAACTCAAGGGGACTCCTCCACAGCTCGATCACATAAATCAGATATCTGCATTGAGCTATTTCAACTGTCACTCTCCAACTCATGTGTTGAAAGAATGCCCACTACTCCCTAATTCACTGGCAAGCGGCCAAGATCAACTAAACGCCGCATTTCAATGCCAACGAAATGATCTTATGCCCCAACTTACAATTCAGGATGGAGAAATTATCCTAATTTTTGTTGGAATCAGGAAACATACCAAGGAGGTCCTGTATCCAATGTGAATTGCTAAACAGTGCAAATTTCAAGACCGAATGTGAGACCATATCAAAATCAGCAAGCCTTTGTGAACCAGCATTCAACTCAATCTTTTCCTTCATAATCATTTGCAAATTCATCAATTCCACTACTAGGGTTTGGGAACGAACATGAAAAGAAACTTAGCAACATGGAGAAGATGTTCCTTCATGCAATCAGTAATATAAATGTTGAACACCAATCGACAGACAATAAATTGTCTTGAGCTACAAGTGAGTCAATGGGAACACAAAATGGTGAAAGGGAGAAAGGAACATACCCAAGTCAATCTGTTGCTAACCCAAAGGATTCAAGGTCAACACTTTTCAATTCTGCTCAAGTCAACACAATTCATACACTACGATCTAGAAAGGAAGTTGACAATGTGGTGATGGCAGATAAAATTGTGTCCTTTCATCCCAAGGTTGTTCCATCCTCTTCTGGTTCAAATAAAGATGAAGAAAAAGAAGCTGAGAAGATCACTGAGCCTTCATATGAGCCATTGGCTCCATTTCTAAACAGGCTCAAACCAAAAAAACACACGACACAGATGGAGAAGATTCTAGAAATCTTCAAGCAAGTGAAGCTAAATGTTTCTCTTCTTGATGCTATCGAGCAGGTCCCATCCTATACCAAATTTTTGAAAGACATGTGCACTAAGAAGAGAGCACATCAAGCACGTTAAAAGGTCTTTCTAGTTGCAATATTAGTTTAATAATTCAGAATAGCATGCCAGTTAAATACAAGAACCCTGATTGTCCGACTATTTCCTACACAATTAGAACTACTGTTATTGACAAGGCACTGTTGGACTTCAGGGGGGAGTGTAAAATTTCTCCTTACTCGATTTACAAGCAACTAGAGTGGGTGAGTTGAAGCCCACAAAAGTCACTCTCCAACTGGCTGACAGGTCAGTTAAAGTTTTACTAGGAGAGATTACAGATGTGCAAATTAAGATCGGTGAATCATCTTTCCGGTTGATTTCATCATCCTAGAGATAGCACCAATGATGAACCCTAGATGTCAAATTTTTGTGATCCTTGGTAGACCATTCCTTGCAATCTTCAATGTGTTGATCAACTATCGTAGCCGTCAAATGAAACTCAAACTTGAAAATATGATCGTTGATTTGAATATCTGCTGATTAGTCACATATATTGCATTTACATTGTCACCTTACCATACTTTTATCTAATAAATCCTATTAATAAGTCTCTTTTCTTTGTTAAATGTAGGCCCAAGTGCTAAAAGAAAGAAAAGAGAAACTAGCCCAAAAGCCCACCAAATTCTGATTAATTCAGAATAAATTTGAAATGAAGAAATCAGGGCAAAATCTTGGCATATAAGGAAGGTTGAGAAGAATCCTCCATCAAGATGAAGAAATCAGGGCAAAATCTTGGCATATAAGGAATGTTGAAAAGAATCCTCCATCAAGATGAAGAAATCAGGGCAAAATCTCGGCATATAAGGAAAGTTAAGAAGAATCCTCCCTGAATCAAGCACAATCAAAGGCTGTTTTGTCAACTTTTGAAACAAAAATAAGAAAATCAGAAGAAGATACGGGAAATACATCAGACCAAGAGATTCCCCCAATCTTCCTGGGATCTTCTCCTTTAGGTTTTTGCCTATAAATACTGGTTTCAGCAAAGAGAAAAGTAGCGAAGACTAGGAGTAAATTTTGTACTTATTTTCTTAGGATTTAGACTCTTGTTTAGCTAGAACGAAAGTTGTAATTTTTATTTTTAATTTGTAGTCCAGTTCAAAGCTTGTGAGAGAGAGGACTGAGAGCTTGTACTTGACGGTTGAAGTGACAGCAATACAAAAGTCGGGCCGATTTCTCTTTCACTTGCAGTACGGTATGCTTTATATTATGTCGTTGTTTTCTTCGTTTTCCATGGATAACTAAAAGGTTTTTTGGGCTAGCTATCGACTCTCTTTTGTTTTCTTCTCTTCTGTTTTAAAAGAAAAAGTCCCGATGACTCATATGCATGCCTCCCTTAAAAGCCTTTCTTTTTGAAAGTGTTCTTGAAGGCACATGAGGATGGGTATGGATAGTTGAATTCACCATTCTCTCTTGAACTTCTTGTGAATCGTTTTTAATTCATTCTTGCTTCTTCGCGCTTTATGTTTTAATATCTGATTCCAACTCTTTCTTGAAGAAAAAGGACTCAACCCTTCTGCATCTTATGTGTTTTACTTAAAGCTTTCTAAAAAAAAAGCAACTTTAAGTTTTGCAAATGATAACTTGAGGGACTTAATACTTTAAGAGAAGAATGAACAATTGAGTAGGAAGATAGTAAGCCCAGATTTGATTTCATATTATAAAACAACATCACAACTCTTAAAGCTTTTTACAAATCACCTTCTCCAAATCCTTTTCTGAAAGTTGAAATTTCTCTTTTTCATCTCTTTTCTTTCCATTCTCTTTTTCCTAAAAAACGAACACAAATTCCTTGTTTTTAAGCAACTCATCGAAAAGCTTCCATCGCATCCCTCCTTGTGGACACGACCCGTTAGCCACAAGCTACACGGTATATTCTTAAACTCATTGGTTGTTTCTTTATTTTAGCAATCAATTTTTGGCGCCGTTGCCGGGGAGGAAACGGTGTAGTTGTTTTAACAATTCTTGTGTGTTTGTTTCAGGGAATTGAAGACCAAGATCTAGCATTCAAGCTTGCCGAGAAGACTTGAAAATTCTGTGCCCCTACTCTCGAAAGTAGGAAACAGAATTTAAAGAAATTGCTTTGCAAATCTGAAATTTTTTTGGGACTACTAAAAACTTTGTTTTGCAGGACATATTGCTTGCAAAAATTTCAGTTTTTTATGTCATATTTGTGCTAGTTTTGTTATCACCATCCCTGTTTTAATCTAACAGTAATTTGAGTGATTGTGAATTGCTTAAAAAACGTTTAGACTTGCATTCTAGGCATTTGTCTAATTACGTTTACTTTACAATTACTGTTGAAGAGAGCTGGAGACAAGGTATGTATGCATAGCATATAGTTTAGGAAACATTCTTGGGTGATTTTGCTTTTGAATGTTACTTTCCTATATCTTGCACACTTACACGAATCAATTCTAAGGGCAAAACCCAAATCAAGATAAGGTGGGGAAGTCATTACCCTTCCTTAGCCCACAAACCATCTCCAAGCACGCACAACCTAAGCCTAATTAAAATTTGATAGACGTTGGCCTTAGGGACATCTCGAACTCAATAGGAGATTATCCTAAAGAGGAAAAGTGTTGGAAATTGACTCCTGTAAAATCAGTGTCAAGGAAAGGGATTGAGGGCCGAAAGCCCGAAGAGTGGTGGTTATTTAATTAAGGAACGTCTTTTGACGGAAAACCTCCCACCAATCTTGCCCCGACCTGGCTGATTAGCTTGTGGTCAAGGTCTACATTCTACCTCTTGTGGACAATCAACCAGTTAGGAGTTGTCTAGGTCAAGGATACCTTAGACTAGGCTTGGTTGATTTTTATTGTTGACTGCTGTTTGAACTTGTTGTGATCGTGATTGTGTATGCAAGTGTGGTTGAGAGACCCTAATTCATCTAGGTTGACTAGACACACATCACCATCCGAGTTTGAACCTAGACCAGATTCGGTTATGGATCGACCGACATCTTTGCAGGATAGGTTTATCCCATTAGAACATCACTTCCATCCTGCATCCAACTTCCATCGGTTGGTGAACACAACTTTGAGCTTAAGCCACAGTTCATCAACACACTCCCTAAATTCCATGGCTTAGAGTCCGAAGATGCTTATTTCTTCATAAGAGAATTTGAGGAAGTATGCTTAATGATGAAAATCTCACACTTACAGATGATGCTATTAGGTTGAGATTTGTCCCATTTGCTCTTAAGGACCTAGCCAAGAAATGGCTCTATAGCTTAGCGGCCAGCTCTATCACATCTTGGGATGGTTTCATCAAGGTCTTCTTGAAGAAGTTCTATCCAATCCATAAAACCGCTCGCATTAGGAAGACGATCATGCAATTCAAGCAAGAACCCAGTGAACCGTTCTGGAGGTACTTTGAACGCTTTAAAGACCTCCTTGTCCAATGTCCACATCATGGAATAGAGAAATGGCGACAATGCCAAATTCTCTATGACGGTTTAGACTATTCCACCAAAACCCTCTTAGAAAGTATGTGCCTAGGGGATTTCTTGCAAAAAAATGAAAATGAAGGATGGGATTTGTATGAAACTCTAGCTGAGAAGACCATCCAATGGGAATCTGCTAGCGAGACCTCTAGGAATCCTAACTCCATCTCTTCAAAAGGAGGTCTCCATTCTATCGAATCATCCATCGCTAATGAGGCTAAGTTAGCTAACCTGGCTAGAAGACTGGAAGCTCTAGAAACGAAAGAACCAAGTCCAGTCAATCAAGTCAGCCCAAACCAAGTTCCAACTCCGGGTTGTACTTACTGTCAGGCCATGAATCATGTGTTTGAGGAGTGTCCTGTATTTCAAGCTCACCAACATTTCCTGAACCGATGAATGCGGCCTTTTCAAGGCCGAACAATGATCCTTACGCTCCAACGTACAATCCTGGCTGGAAAAATCACCCCAATTTCTCATGGAGCAACAAAATAATGACCACCCCCAGTCAAACCACTTCTATCATTCCAATTCTTCCAATCATCAACCCAACTTTTCCAATCACCCTCACAATTCTCCCAACAATTTTCCGAATTATCAACAGAACTTTCCTAATCAAGTTCCACAATCCTCCTTCCATAATCCTCAATTAGAAAGGAGAATGACTGACTTTGAAAGGAACATGGAGAGATATATGAAAAATCAAGACACTCTCATGCAAACAATCAGAGGTTAGAGGGTCAAATGAGTCAACTAGCCAACCCACAGAATGAGAGACAAAAGGGTACCTTGCCTAGTCAGCCAGTCACCAATCCGAGGAATTCCCAACAAGCCCATTTGGCTGAGGATCCTTCATTCAATCAATGCCATGCTATCCATACATTGAGGTCAGGAAAGAGAGTTGATAATCAAGTGTCAACACCACCCAATCCAATTCATCACAACCATAATCAAGCTTCCACCTCATCCAATCCTAGCTCTTCCAAATCTGACGAGCTTGAAAAAGACAAGTCAGCCAGCCAGGTGCATCAGCCTATAGTACCATTTCCTAATAGGCTGAAAAACAATAAGCAAAATCCGCACATGGATAAGATAATTGAGATTTTTAATCAAGTGAAGATAAATGTGCCACTTCTTGATGCCATCCAACAAGTTCCATCTTATGCTAAGTTTCTTAAGGACATGTGCACCAAGAAGAGAAAGACTAATGTACCTAAAAAGGTCTTCTTAGTCACTAACATTAGTGAGCTACTATCGGGTCCGATCCCTATCAAGTACAAGGATCCAGGTAGTCCAACCATTGCCTGCACAATAGGACAAGCCGAGATTAGTCGTGCACTTCTTGACTTGGGGGCAAGTATCAACTTGCTTCCATTCTCAGTTTATCAACAACTCGGGTTGGGCAATCTTAATCCAACTCGAGTCACTATCCAACTGGCTGACCGTTCAGTGAAAATTCCAAAAGGGGAGATTAATGATGTCCTTATCCGGGTAGGGGAGTTTATTTACCCTGTCGATTTCATAGTTCTAGAGACACAACCTGTGTCCAACTCCAATCATAGGGCTCAAACTCCTGTTATCCTAGGGCGACCATTCCTTGCTACTGCCAATGTCATCATTAATTGTAGGAATGGGTCCATGAGGTTAACTTTCGGAGACATGACTAGAGAAGTCAATGTCTTCAACCTTGAAAAACAACCTCGTAAGATAAGGGATCAATCATTTGAGGTAAATTTTGTTGAAAATAATTGTGATGAAGAAGGTGAAGATATAGAAGATGAGTCACTGTTTCTTAGTGAATTATTAAATGAAGGCGATTATCTTGATGAGAAGGCATATGTCGGAGGTCCTAATGTTAAAGTACCCTTTGAAAAGGGGAAATTTGATTTGAATATCTTCACTTTCGATGAGCCAACCAATAATGTATCGCATGATAATATCATTCAAGAACCTCCGATTGACATACTCTTTGAAAACCTTTTCGAAGAAGAACTCATGTGTTTGGATGAACCAACTAGAGATCATTTGGTTAATTATACATTTCCAGGTGAAAGTGTTGATTTAAACTTTGAGGAGATCTATGGAACTGAGTTAGAATTCCTAGGCATTTATAATGAGGAAGTTCCAACTGAGAAGGGGGGTGGTGGTAAATTTTTTAATAAAGATTGTAGCGATATGAGGGAGAAACACCTAAAAAAGGTGAGATTAGGGAGGCAGGAAGCTAAAATGACAAAACACTTGGCCTCCCCACTGTGCCCTATAAAGAGGACCCATTGGAATGATGGGAAGAGAGCTAGAGGGATCAGACCGAAAAAGCTCTAGGTATGGGTGAAACTTTATGTTGTACATATTTCTGTATAATATATGCACCTCTTTTACATTTCATTTCATGCACTTATACATTTCTTTCATACATTGGGGACAATGCATGAGATAAGTGTGGGGGAGGGTTCTAACATGGCTGATAAAAGAAAAAGAAAAAAAAAAATGGATATATATATATATAAAAAACTTTTTGAAAAAGGTAGACAATATTTTGATATATTTTTTGTAAGAATTTAAGTCAATTTTAAGGAATAGGAGAATTATAATTAGGATTTCTTATACTTAGTCAAAATAAGATAACTTGTTTGATTTTTAGGGTCAGGAAGAAAATTTGGGAAAGTAATTTAGTCTTGATATTTACCTTGATGACATATGCACGCAAAATACACTTACACACTTGGGGTTCGAAAACAGAGACTCTTATGCCTTTAAAAAAAAAAAAATTATCCTCTGATTAAGCTGGGTATTTATGCCTCGTGAAGCATAAGTGTTCACGCCTAAAAGGGGTACCTCGTATAAAAAAAAAAAAAAAAAGAAAGAAAAAAATGTGTGTATCCTCTGATTAAGCTAGGTATTTATGCCTCATGAAGCATAAGTATTTACGCCTAAAAGGGTTACATCGTATAAATAAAAACCTTGGTTTCGTGGCCTTATCTGCTCGGGTGTTTAAGTCCTTAGGGGTGTTTTCTCACTGGTGCCCTAAAACCGTCCGGTTTGGGTGTCACCGACTGAAAGCTCGTTACATGGGCAGATTAGAAAGCCTAATGAAATTGAGGAATAAAAGTTCACCAAAAATAAATAAATATGAGGCATAGGAGTTAATATTGAAGAAACCTTTAGTAAACTTCACAGTCACGATGGTGCATACGATTCAGGGTAAATTAATAGACTAGATGAGAAGTACAATTTGATTCCTTACTTTAATTGATGACATGTTTTTGCATGGAGACTAAGTTTAGGAATGAAAAATTGATATTCCTATAACTTATAGATTACTTAACTCTCACAAATATACTTCAAATATTTTCTCCTTAAAAAATATATATATAAATAAAAAAAAAATTCTTTTCGAAAATACTAACCTTTTTCTCTTTCTTTTGGATTTTGTGGGTGTAATCCGCTGAAAACCCTCACGAGACAAAACTCGTCCTCTAGGGGTGACCTAGAGGTTTAACGGCTTGTTGCACATGCTCAGTGCAATCGAGTGACCTGCGAAAGTGGTCTAATAATCCTTAGCATAGTTTAGTTGTTTGCTCGAGGGCGAGCAAAAGAGAAGTGTGGGGGTGTGATTAGTCACATATATTGCATTTACATTGTCACCTTACCATACTTTTATCTAATAAATCCTATTAATAAGTCTTCTTTTTCTTTGTTAAATGTAGGCCCAAGTGCTAAAAGAAAGAAAAGAGAAACAAGCCCAAAAGCCCACCAAATTCTGATTAATTCAGAATAAATTTGAAATGAAGAAATCAGGGCAAAATCTTGGCATATAAGGAAGGTTGAGAAGAATCCTCCATCAAGATGAAGAAATCAGGGCAAAATCTTGGCATATAAGGAATGTTGAAAAGAATCCTCCATCAAGATGAAGAAATCAGGGCAAAATCTCGGCATATAAGGAAAGTTAAGAAGAATCCTCCCTGAATCAAGCACAATCAAAGGCTGTTTTGTCAACTTTTGAAACAAAAATAAGAAAATCAGAAGAAGATACGGGAAATACATCAGACCAAGAGATTCCCCAATCTTCCTGGGATCTTCTCCTTTAGGTTTTTGCCTATAAATACTGGTTTCAGCAAAGAGAAAAGCAGCGAAGACTAGGAGTAAATTTTGTACTTATTTTCTTAGGATTTAGACTCTTGTTTAGCTAGAACGAAAGTTGTAATTTTTATTTTTAATTTGTAGTCCAGTTCAAAGCTTGTGAGAGAGAGGACTGAGAGCTTGTACTTGACGGTTGAAGTGACAGCAATACAAAAGTCGGGCCGATTTCTCTTTCACTTGCAGTACGGTATGCTTTATATTATGTCGTTGTTTTCTTCATTTCCATGGATAACTAAAAGGTTTTTTGGGCTAGCTATCGACTCTCTTTTGTTTTCTTCTCTTCTGTTTTTAAAAGAAAAAGTCCCGATGACTCATATGCATGCCTCCCTTAAAAGCCTTTCTTTTTGAAAGTGTTCTTGAAGGCACATGAGGATGGGTATGGATAGTTGAATTCACCATTCTCTCTTGAACTTCTTGTGAATCGTTTTTAATTCATTCTTGCTTCTTCGCGCTTTATGTTTTAATATCTGATTCCAACTCTTTCTTGAAGAAAAAGGACTCAACCCTTCTGCATCTTATGTGTTTTACTTAAAGCTTTCTAAAAAAAAAGCAACTTTAAGTTTTGCAAATGATAACTTGAGGGACTTAATACTTTAAGAGAAGAATGAACAATTGAGTAGGAAGATAGTAAGCCCAGATTTGATTTCATATTATAAAACAACATCACAACTCTTAAAGCTTTTACAAATCACCTTCTCCAAATCCTTTTCTGAAAGTTGAAATTTCTCTTTTTCATCTCTTTTCTTTCCATTCTCTTTTTCCTAAAAAACGAACACAAATTCCTTGTTTTTAAGCAACTCATCGAAAAGCTTCCATCGCATCCCTCCTTGTGGACACGACCCGTTAGCCACAAGCTACACGGTATATTCTTAAACTCATTGGTTGTTTCTTTATTTAGCAATCATCTGCAACCTGGAAGGACAACCAAGTAATTCCTCCCATCGATTATACAAAGTAAATATGATTCAATACTTTCCAAAATCAACAGTTAGAGGACGATCAGATAGATTTAGACTTGGATTGCTCATACCAAGCTTTGAAAAGCTATGTAAAGAAGAGATCAGGATGTTTAATGAAATAAACCATCAAGCTAATCATATGGAAACAGATCTTTGTTACGTTAATAAAAACTTTAAAGAGATTTTTGAGGATGAGCTTTTACTTCTTGAGGAATTGGATAGATACACATTCAATAGGATTCTTTGATCAAAACTTTGAGGAGGTATATAACGATGAACTCAAACTTTTAGCCAATGTTATGATGGGAAACAATTTGTAACACCCTATTCCCAGAATACATACTTAGATACGTATTCTGATTTTTCAATCATATTTTTTTTTTTCTCTCTGTATTTGTTTTCACTTTGTGTTTATTTATGTGATTGTTTTGTATTGGACCCAGATTCCATGGACTCAAAGTCAGCCCAAGTTTGAACCAGGGACCTGATTCCAGCATACTATTTGATTTGACTTTTTTGATAGTCAAATTTGATTGATTTCAGTTTTAGATACTATTTTTAATATTTTAGATTTTTCATAATTTTTTGAATTTTTTCTGGATTTTCCGCAAAATCTTTAAAACCGGTGTCGATCAGTGTCGCCGACCAATTTTTAGATTTTTTAAAATACAAATGGAGTTGAAATTCTAAAGTTCTCTTTACATTATCCCTCAGGATTATATTTTCTATCTTAATTCATTTTTTGATATTTTTATGAATTTATCGAAATTCGACTGGATTTGGTGTCGACCGGTATTGCTGGTTAATTCTAAGATTTTAATTTGAAAAGCAAATTAAATTTCTTGAATGTGATTTCACCATGTATCTTAAGATAATATTTTTTATTTTTGAGAATTTTTGGGAACGTTTCTAAAACAGTCAATTTTCACCTGATTTAAATAATAATATTGTTTCCCATTTATTTTCCATTCTTACATTTTTGTTCCCTTCTCTTTTACTTAATTGTCCTATTTTGTTCTACTTATTTATTATTTAATAATATATTTTTTACTTATTTTAACATTTTCTTTTTTCTTCCCTTCTTTTTCTTCTTTCTTATTTTTCTTTTTTCTTTTCTCTTTCTTCCTTTCTTTCTCCCCCTGCCTCCCCATCCCCTGCCAATGATAGCATCAGCAGTACACTATCCTCCTATCTCCACCATACTCTCACTCTCCCTCGTTCTCTTTTCTTTTCTTCTCTCCTTCTTTCTCTCATTCTTTCCTTCTCCCCCAATCTCTAAATCTCCTATTGTTCCTCTCTCTCCCACCAACTCCTCCTCTTCCCTTGGGCCGCCGCAGCCTGCTCCACCATCAGAGCATCGGCTGCGCCACTCTTCCCCCCAAACCCTCTCTCTCCTTTCTCCTTTGACCAACACCATCATCTCCCTCTTCAATTTCACCCACTTTTACCACCATCTCATCTTCTCCTTCAAAATCCACCATAACCTCTTCCATAATCCACCACATGACCACCCGTAAACCCACCACCACCATCACCACCACCTCCAACCATCATCACCACCACAACTTCATCAACAACAACAACCATAACAACAACATCAACAACCGCCTCTCCCTCTCTCCTCTACCCTGGGGCGTCACGCTGCCTCTCCCTCTCTCCTCTACCCTGGGGCGTCACGCTGCCTCTCCCCGTCGCATCATCGGCCGCCTACCACACCCCCAGGCGCTGTGTATCGAGTGTTATGCCAACAAAGCCTAGTTTGCTCCAGCTTAACTAGCCCCGTCTAGATAATTAATAGTATAATTAATAATTCTTATTGATATGGTTGTGAAAATTTTAAAATATTTGATTATATTATTTTCCTATATCATGTCACATGACCTGCTGAATAATCGCTAACACAGATATGTTAATCTTGACACCTGATACCTGACACCTGATGCTTGATATGCTATCACCTGATACTTGATATTTGATAAATATACCTGATATATGACACTTCTACATGGTACCGATACACTTGACCTGATGCTGTGACACCGGACTGGATACTATTACACCTGATACCTGTATACATTGCATATTCATAATTATCGCTTTTATGAAGACTTGACATAATTATTATACAGCTACAAGACACCTAGTACTCCTGTACTCCTGAACTCCTGTACTCCTGAACACCCGTAATTTTGAACCCCTGAAATAGGGAGACTCTTGATATTATACTCTTGATACTATACTCCTATTGATCCCCATAAACCAATCATCATGGTCATATTCTGTAATAATTGAGCAACTTACACTAGGACAGGAGAAACAGATGGGTACCAATATAGTTTTCGTGTTTATGGTGGCCAAACAATGTTGTTCAACTAATACTTGAGATTCTAATTAGAGGCACTAGGCGTTTCTGTGGGGTGTACTGGCACCCCTACTCCCCTGATCTCCTGCTAGGTGTGCCATAAACCCCTGGGCCTATTCTTATGTGAGCGGTGACATCTTATTCCTGTTCAGGCGTACAATAAGTCTCGGTACCTAGCGGTACGTTCTGGCTCAGTACTGGATACTCCTGGATCACTATCTCAGGCATGCACGGGACCTATTCTAAATATGGTTCATTAAGCCCATCAGTTTCTAATAACTTACTCTCTTGTCTGTATGTAGAGGTATGTGGAATGGGACAATAACCGATATATACAAATCGGATGAGTCTTAATAACATTATAGTAACATGTTATTTACATCTGACAGTGATGTACTTGACTTATAAGACCTGTGACACAATATATTATCTTGCTCGCCACTTATATGGAAATATAATATATATATATATATATATAATATATATATATATATATATATATATATACACATGTATATATATATATATACACATGTATATATATATATATATATATAGACATATATATATATATATACATATATATATATATATACATATATATATATATATATATATATATATATATATATATATCTATGTGTGTGTGTGTGCTACTGTGTTGAATCACTTGACTTGCTTATTTTTGGGTTTTCATACAGTTTCCTTATTATATTATTGTGAAGGCAACTCAGGTTGTATAAACTCAGCCTATCGTGACTTAAGGTATATTGTATATATATATATATATATATATATATATATATATATATATATATATATATATATATATATATATATATGAGAGTTTCCTTATTTGGATTATCCCCTCGATATATCAATCTCATGAACCTAACATTTGAGATTATACAACTAGTTTTGCACTTAACATATTTCTTGATGGCTCTTTGCATGTTTATGTGTACCTATGCTCTCGATACCATTTTCTACGCATGTTTTTCGATTCAGATTTACCGATACATGTTTACTTGATTTCAGATTTACTACTAATTCTCTGATTTCAATTTATGTTACTAGTCATTGACTGTACATGTATGCCTGAACCATATCACTTGATCATGTACACATATGACTACGTGAGGACGCAACTTGTCTTCATCTTACATACTCGCTGGGTTATTTCTGACAACCCTGAACTTTCATGTCCAGATCCAAGAGTCTGGACCGAGGTGACCATACTATAGTTGATCAGAGTGCGCAGTGAAAGCGCCGATTAGCGGTTCTCTGTCCGGAGCCCCTTTTCTTCCAGCCCCCTTGATCGACTCACAAGATTCTCATTTTGCAACTCGTGAGTATTTTTCAATCTTTTTATATTGCGTATCATGCTTTTTCGTTTCTTAGTGATCTAATATTCTTGGAATATTATATCATGCTCTGTGATAACTGGTACTTGAACTATTATTGCTGGAATGTATATTACCATGGTGCTCTATACTTTAATTCTTGCCTATACTGATGCTTAGCGTATGTATATGAGGGTATTTCTGCCCTGCATATATATATCATAGTAACGTCTTCGTACCTGAGGGATCGGAGCGTTACAGGATGGTATCAGAGCCTAGGCTCTCACATCTCCAATACAACCAGTCAGGAAATCAATGGTAAAGGAATTTGCAACTAAAATGCATGAATCATGGTTATACAATCCTGAAATCACCTAGAGGGGGGTGAATAGGTGATGGCTATATGAAAATGGCACAAATGCGGAATTTAAAAATTAGCTAACACAATTAGCTCAAATAAAAGACTTGCAATAAATGAAGCAATTAATAGTGCAAGAAAATAAAGGAGTTGAGTTTAGAGAAATTTGAGCAAACGCAAACACGCAGATATGTTTCCGAGGTTCGAGCCACGCTCTACGTCCCCTCCTTCACACTTGAAGGATTTCCACTATTGAAGATCCCACTGGATCACCAATACAAGGACACACTTGTCCTATCTCTCGTAATGCCGCAACACACCCGGAGCACACTAGCTCGCCTTGAGGCCGATGCCTCTACAACTTCACTCAATGAGAAGATGATCACTCTTGATCAAAAAATCGCTCGCTTGCACAATCCTAGAACCAATATGTAGATGAAGAATTATGGGATTGTGTAGTGCAAAAGCTAGAGAGAAGTAGAGGTAAAGACTTCAAATGGGTGTCTAGAAATTTAGGGCTTTTGGAGAGAAAATCTTTTCTAAAATGGAAGCCTTTTGAAAACTTTGTAAATCTTTTGAAAAATCTCTTGTAAAAATGATCTTAATTCTTATCCTATCATGTTGAAGTGACCTCCTAATTATAGGGGTCAAAACATCTCCAGAAATCCGTTGGGATCAAATCTCAAAAGAAAATCTGTCAGAAAATAGAGCTGTTGGAGTCTGTCAGAAAATCTGACAGCCTCCGGTCGACCGGGACGGTCGACCGCCAACGGTCAAAAATCTGACCGTTGGGGATCTACGGTCGACCGCCCGGTCGACCCAAATAACCCGAGAGCACTGCACAGTGCTCGGTCGACCGAGACGGTCGACAGATACACATGCACAAAAAATGTTGTGCGTCGGTCGACCGGTACGGTCGACCGGTTTCTGTCAGTTCTGAAAAACCAGAACTTCCAGAAACCTGAAATCTTGGTTTTGGATTAGGTCTAGGTTTTGAAGTATTGTATCTTGAAAAAACTTAGAGTGTGAGCCTATGTCACCACTCTAACAAGTTTGAAACATTTTTATAGAAACTTCTTTGATAAAAGCTTGTTTTTCCAAATAAATGTTTTTCAAAACACCTTAAACTATTTTCCAAAAATATGTTGACTCTAAATTGAAAATCTTTTTGAAGTCATGAACCAAAGTAAAATGTGTGTGTAGGTGGTAATCCCATAACTCTACTTCTAACATCTAGGTTTTGACAAAATATCTAGAATGAAAAATAAAAATACAAATCTTGGTATTCTTCAAGGTCTTGATCTTGACTTGGTCTTTTCATCATCGTCTTGTTCCCGAAGCTTTCTATTGTGCTTGGCTTGGGAATGCAAATCTTTGGCGAACTCCAAACTTGTGAGTCTTGATTGTGGAGCCGTCAAATCAACCTGTTTAACCTGAAATGCTTTTAAACAAATATAGTTAAATACATAACTAGATATGGTTTGTTATCATCAAAATATCCATCAAGATATAGGGCTAATGGCCTTTGGGCCAACAATCTCCCCCTTTTTGATGATGACAAAACATATTTAGTTATCTCAAATATTTTGGGTGGAGACTTCAAGTGAAGCTCCCCCTCAACACATGCATATACTAAAAATATACTCAGGCATAGATTTATCTCAAAAAAAATTGTGGGTGATAATCCACAAAGCATCCATAACACATATATCCATGCTAAGAAAAATATTCATGTCATAGAAATGAAACACATATGTCCACAAAGCATATCAAGTACATGTCCACACAAATACAAGATGTCCAACAGAAAATACTACAGAATATAAGTACACAAAATATTAAGTCTTTCTCAACAAATAACTCTCCCCCTTTTTGACATCATCAAATAAAAGGGGAGGTCACTCCCATCACTCGTCACCACCAGCATCGTCGCCCTCATCGTCGTCATCATCCTCGTCGTCCTCTGAAGCGCTCTCCACAGCAGCGCCTTCAGCCATGGTCTTATCTCCATCATCGTCTTCCTCTGAAGAAGAAGAAGAAGAAGCGGCCACCTCGGATCAACGTCGACCACCTTTGGACGAGGTGGGGAAGCAGAAGAAGGAGCTCTGGTAGGAAATGGAGGGCCAGAGGAGGGAAGTGGACGAGCAATAGAAGAGGGATCAGGAGGAACCATATCGAACTTCGTAAAGAGAGCCTCAAATTGCGTATCCATGAATCTCATGGAGTCAGCAAAATAAGACATATCGTTACGAATACCTCGAATCTGAGAGTTCATCTCCGCACGGAAGGCGTCCTCTTGTTGGAAACGGGTCTCCATCTCCGTACGAAGAGCTGCCTCTCGCTGCTCAAACCAGGACTGGTGCTCCTGAATCTGAGAGCGAACCTCAGAAGAAATCATGGCCTGAAGATCTGAAGGTGAAACAAGGCCAGGAGCAGAAGATGTCCCTGGGACCGAAGAAGACCCAGGTGCAGAAGAAGATCCAGGAATAATAGGAGGAGGAACAGGAGGTTGCACAGGAGCGTGACGACGCAACTGAGCTTCCATCCTCTTCAATAGAACTCCGTCAATGTCTATTTGTGGATCATCAGAAGTCTCAGAGGAAAGATCGAACCCTAGAGATTTGAGGAGACGGGTGATAATCATGCCAAAAGGTAAACCCCTACCTGACATGCGAATCTGGTCAGATGCCATGTGGGAAGCAATGATACGGGGAATATTGATCTTAATTCCTCGCAAAGATAGTAGATAATCAAGGGTATAGGACCCCTAGCATGGCTATATTCACCAGATTTGGGGACAATGTTATAGAAAATGATCTTGGCTAGGACTTGGGAAGTGAGAGTGAACCTGCTCACAACTTCGTTCCTGACCAAGCCGGGTTGTCATCCCCGTGAATCAATGTGGATGCGGTGAGCGCAGACTCACCCTCCGGAAAACTCATAATCATGAAGGTCATGGGAATAAATATCAGCTCCACCAGGGGAGAGATGAAGAATATCAGCGAACTGACCAATACTTAGGTCAATGTTCCTTCCTAGGACTCTAGTGAAAATACGATTTCCATCGAATGAGAAATTGGCATAAAAATAAGGCACGAGTGAAGTGTAAACTTGTTCTTTGATGGTTAAGAACTCGTTTAAGGAATTGTTTTGCAAAATGCGGGGGATATCTAGATGTTCAAAGTCTGGGATAACAACAAATCTTCCCGAAATTATGTTTCTTTTGGAAAGATTTATATAACGGTTACAAGCAAGCTCATTAACAAAGATTCTTTTAGGTTTTGGAGTGGAAGAAGTCTGAGCTACTGATTTACCTTTCTCAGTCCTAGTTCTTTTGGATGTTGACATATTTAAAAAATATGATTTTTAGGTTAGGGCTTGATCTAGAGAGTTAGAGACCTAGAAATGATGACAAACAAGGGAAGATCTAGAAACTAGAAGTGAAGAACAAAGGGAAAAATTCGATTTTTACCTTAACAGTGAAGAACCAAAACCCTAGGATGGAAAATCTTGAGTTTCTTCGAATCCAGCGGATGGATGGTCCTGAAATCGAAGATCTGGCACAAGATGGAGGGATCAGAGGTGGGTTTTTAATTGATTTGAAATAGGATGAGAGATTGGAGAGAAGGAAAATTTTTGGAGAGGGAAGAAATATGGGTTCGTCGGTTTGGAGTGAGAGAGAGAGAGAGAGAGAGAGAAAAGTGAGAATAAATAGCTGTTTTAGGGCTGAAATCGACGAACGGTCGACCGATCAGTCGACCCAGAAAACCCGAGAGCACTGAAATCTCAGAACGGTCGACCGGTCGGTCGACCCCAGCAAACCCGAGAGCTCTGCAGACTTGCAGCGGTCGACCGGGTCGGTCGACCCTGAAAACCCGAGACCACAGACAGCAACAGCGGTCGACCGGATCTAAGGTCGGTCGACCGACATTGCCCAAAAACTGAGAGCAGAAAAAAAAAATTTTAAAAAAATTTTAAAAAATACAAGGTTGATATACTTATACAACCAACATGTTTTAATCATCATTAGGTTAACTTATCAACCAAAATTACATACAAGACAATTTATTTTAATTTTTCATATATATTATAAAGTTTTAGAGATGTTGAAGCCGAATACCCAGTGACGGGTTCTGAACTTCATCCTCTTGATTCCTCTAGATATGAGTTGAGGTGCGCAATTGCCATCTCTAAGGTATTTGTTTTATATATGAAATTTTTACAAAGAAAATTAATTTTTAGTTTTTGAAATATGGTGTGTACATAGATATGTCATAAAAGTATGTGGACATTCACAAAGGATATCAAACAACAAAATATGGCATATACACAATTGAGATAGAAATGTAACTCTACATTAGCATATGTCTATAGAGAACAAAAATGAGCTAATCACTTCTATACATTTGTATATATATATCAAACAAAACAAAAATTAAACTCTTGAATGGAGAAGTTACCGAACGTGGGCAATCTCCAAAATATAGGTGCCTCCATGATAGCGATGCAAGCTTGATGTGATCTTTGAGCTTTGATGTATCCACCACCCGGGCACCGTTTCCCCCTACGTCTTGGAGGAAGTAGATCCACCTGTATCAACTAAAATAGGTGGGTCTTTTGGTACCCAAATTTTCTTGGGTCCTATGGAGTTAGTACCGGGGCGAACCCAAACATGTTTATTATGAACATTATGCTTAGCAAAAAAAATTTTTCTAAATGGCCTTTGCGGCCACAATGTGTGCAAATATAAATTCTACCACTACCATACACATATGCATGTTTATGTGTGTGTGCATGTTTCCGTGCATGAGCATGGTGTGGATGTTTCCTTTGGGTTACTCCCTTAGGAAATTTAGATGCAAATTTGTTAAGATCAAAAGCACACTTCTTTAAAGTGTTGTCCAAATTTTCAACACATTTTTGAATTTCTACAAATTCATTTTTATTACAAGAGACCATGGGGGTTTTTCCTTTATTAGCCAATTTATATTTTTCAAATCATTTCTCAATTTTTCAAATGCAACAGATAAAATATTCTTCTCATTAAGACAAGTATCAAGTTTATTCTTTAAACTATCATTTTCCTTTTTCAATTTTTTATTATGAGATTGAGAGATCTCATATCTATGTTGTAGTTCTTCGAAAAAATGTGCAAGTTCATCCATAGTTAGGTCATCATCTTCTAAAGTTGTGTCAAGGGTTACCTTAGAAGCATCCTCACCTTGTGCCATGAAGCACATATGAGCGGCGTCGTTCTCCTCTTCGGATTCCGACTCCGTGTCATCCCACGTTGCTACCATAGCTTTCTTCTTCCTTGGTACATGCTTGGAGGTAGTAGCTTGGAGAGCGGGGCAATCCGCTATGAGATGTCCGATCTTCTTGCAATGGAAGCAAGGACCGGGTTCTTCTCTCTTCTTTTCGAACCTTCCTTGAGGTTTCCCTCTTCGGAAGTTACTTTGCCTCCCTTTCTTGTAAAACATTTTGCCTACCTTCCGGATAAGCATGGCAAAGTCCTCATCGCAATCCTCCGATGAGTCGTCCTCTTTAATAGCGGTTGGAGCAGCTTTGAAGGCGATTGTTTTCTTCTTGGGCGCCTCCCTTTCTTCTCTTACCTTCATCTCCATCTCATGGGTTTTGAGATTGCCGATGAAGCCGAAGAAGTCCATCTCCTCCCGATCATTAAGCTCTTTGAGGGTTGTTGCCTTGACTTCCCAAGCTTTGGGAAGAGCTCTAATGACCTTGCGAATCTTTTGGTCATTGTCGATCGTATCACCGAAAGAAGATAAGGCATTAGTGATTTTGGTGAAACGAGTGAGCATGTCATCAATAGTCTCACTTTCAAGCATATAAAAATTCTCATATTGAGAATGTAGCAAGTCAATCTTGGATCTCTTGACTTGTGACGTTCCCTCATGAGTCACAATTAAAACATTCCATACTTCATATGCAGATTTACAGTTAATAATGCGTGAGAGGTCATCTTCATTAAGGGCTTGGGTTAAAGCATATTGAGCCCTAGCATTAGCCTCATAGTCCTTGGTAGTGTCCTCGGACCATGATCTCTCATCGGTGAGAGGTTCTACAAATTCTTTAGTTATAGCCCTAGCTACCCTAACTCCTAGGGACTTAAGGAAGAGGTTCATCTTGACCTTCCAAATGGGGAAGTTCAAGCCATCAAATTTAGGTGGGGACTTGATGCTAGAGAAATCAAGTGAAGCCATAGATGAATAGTAAAATGCACAAAATACGAAGAATGCAACAAGTAGTATAGCCAATAACAAGGATCTCCCTAAGGTGGTTAAACCAAATACTAGGGTTAGGCTCTGATACCAATTGAAATCACCTAGAGGGGGGGTGAATAGGTGATGGCTATATGAAAATGGCACAATTGCGGAATTTAAAAATTAGCTAACACAATTAGCTCAAATAAAAGACTTGCAATAAATGAAGCAATTAATAGTGCAAGAAAATAAAGGAGTTGAGTTTAGAGAAATTTGAGCAAACGCAAACACGCAGATATGTTTCCGAGGTTCGAGCCACGCTCTACGTCCCCGCCTTCACACTTGAAGGATTTCTACTATTGAAGATCCCACTGGATCACCAATACAAGGACACACTTGTCCTATCTCTCGTGATGCCGCAACACCACCCGGAGCACACTAGCTCGCCTTGAGGCCGATGCCTCTACAACTTCACTCAATAAGAAGATGATCACACTTGATCAAAAAATCGCTCACTTGCACAATCCTAGAACCAATATGTAGATGAAGAATTATGGGATTGTGTAGTGCAAAAGCTAGAGAGAAGTAGAGGTAAAGACTTCAAATGGGTGTCTAGAAATTTAGGGCTTTTGGAGAGAAAATCTTTTCTAAAATGGAAGCCTTTTGAAAACTTTGTAAATCTTTTGAAAAATCTCTTGTAAAAATGATCTTAATTCTTATCCTATCATGTTGAAGTGACCTCCTATTTATAGGGGTCAAAAACATCTCCAGAAATCCGTTGGGATCAAATCCCAAAAGAAAATCTGTCAGAAAATAGAGCTGTTGGAGTCTGTCAGAAAATCTGACAGCCTCCGGTCGACCGGGACGGTCGACCGCCAACGGTCAAAAATCCGACCGTTGGGGATCTACGGTCGACCGCCCGGTCGACCCAAATAACCCGAGAGCACTGCACAGTGCTCGGTCGACCGAGACGGTCGACAGATACATATGCACAAAAAATGTTGTGCTCCGGTCGACCGTGCCGGTCGACCGGTACGGTCGACCGGTTTCTGTCAGTTCTGAAAAACCAGAACTTCCAGAAACCTGAAATCTTGGTTTTTGGATTAGGTCTAGGTTTTGAAGTATTGTATCTTGAAAAAACTTAGAGTGTGAGCCTATGTCACCACTCTAACAAGTTTGGAACATTTTTATAGAAACTTCTTTGATAAAAGCTTGTTTTTCCAAATAAATGTTTTTCAAAACACCTTAAACTATTTTCCAAAAATATGTTGACTCTAAATTGAAAATCTTTTTTAAGTCATGAACCAAAGTAAAATGTGTGTGTAGGTGGTAATCCCATAACTCTACTTCTAACATCCAGGTTTTGACAAAATATCTAGAATGAAAAATAAAAATACAAATCTTGGTATTCTTCAAGGTCTTGATCTTGACTTGGTCTTTTCTTCATCGTCTTGTTCCCGAAGCTTTCTATTGTGCTTGGCTTGGGAATGCAAATCTTTGGCGAACTCCAAACTTGTGAGTCTTGATTGTGGAGCCGTCAAATCAACTGTTTTAACCTGAAATGCTTTTAAACAAATATAGTTAAATACATAACTAGATATGGTTTGTTATCATCAAAATATCCATCAAGATATAGGGCTAATGGCCTTTGGGCCAACAAATTCAACTATAAGTACAAAGTTATCTATTTTCACTTGACCATCTTTCCCTTAATTCTTGAATCTCTTCCATCCTTTTTCATTTTCAGTTCTCGTCGTCCTTATACCAACTTAAGATATGGATAGATTGGTAGGATAGCGGCAAGACAGATGTGGTTCACTCTCATTCTGTTCGAACATTCTTTGATTTTGATACATCGCATTATCTTATATTGGATAGTTCTACTGCTTTGCATTCTACTTTTATATATATGGACATTCTATAGGGTATACGAAAAATGGAGTGGTCATCACTTATATAATCAGAGAGACAATGCCATTACATAAGGAACGTCAGTATAGAACGAATTTTTGGATTCAAAGCTTCTGTCAGACAGAGATATGGTATTCTCTATTTATATTATTCCTGAAACAATCATTATTTCTTCTACCAACTTCACGAAGCTCAGGTAGTTTCAGAATTGATCTACAGTCGGGTTATCATTCAGAAGTCAGTATTCGAGACTTGCTAAGATTATTCTATATTCTTGGTTATGCCTTTTCAGAATTATTAATGTCCAGTGTTCAAAATTGATTATTATTAGCTTTTTTATTTACGCTCAGCCTCATCAGAGTTTTCCTTATTTTTGGCATTCTAGTCTACTACCGGGGTAATGGTAAGTATGTGGCACGTCTGAGAATTCTATTGCAGACTCTTTGTCAAGCACAACTTCATGTCACGTAGAGATTTTATATTATAGATTTCACCACTATGGATTTCTATAGATTTCTATGGAGTTCATCAGCTTTACTTCACAATCGGAAAGAATTATTATTGATTATCTTACGAAGTCAGCTCATTTTATATTATTTAGAATGAGTCAGTCTTCTGAAGTTTTGGCAGTAATCTTTTATTAGCAATTATCAGGTCAACATTATTATGGTATCGGCAGAAGTTTATACAGTAGGAGGTGCAAAAATGTCTAAGTCCCGAGTTTATCATACAGTCAATTTATGAGAACTACCCTCGGTTATTCATATCTTGATTGGTATAATCCTCGTGCCTATCCTTTTTGTGTTCATTTTTCCCTTATCAAAATTTTGAGGATGAAATTTTTGTAAGCTAGATAGACTGTAACACCCCGTTCCCGGAATTCGTACCTAGATACGTATTCTAATTTTATGATCATTTTTTTATTTTCTCTCTGTATTTGTTTTTGCTTTATGTTTATTTATGTGATTGTTTTGCATTGGATCCAGATTCCCTAGACTCAAAGTCAGCGCGAGTCTGAACCGGGGACCTGATACCAGCATACTGTCTGATTTGACCTCTTTGATAGTCTGATTTGACCATTTTTAGTTTCAAATACTGTTTTTTAATATTTTAGATTTTTCATAATTTTCTGGAATTTTTCTAATTTTTTCGCAAAATCTTCAAAACTTGTGTCGATCAGCGTCGCCAACCGATTTTTGGATTTTTAAATTTCAAATGCAGTTGAATTTCTAAAGTTTACTTTCACATTATTCCTCAGAATCATGTTTTCTATCTTAATGCATTTTTTGAGATTTTTGTGAATTTATCAAAATTCGACCGGATTTAGTGTCGGTCGGTATCGCCGGTCGATTTCAGAATTTTTAATTTGAAAAGCAGATTGAATTTTTTGAATCCAATTTTACCATGTATCTTCAGATAATATTTTCTATTTTTGAGAATTTTTGAAAACGTTTCTAAACCATTCGATTTTTACCCGATTTAAATAATATTATTGTTTCTCATTTATTTTCTTTTCTTAATTTTCCTTCTCTTCTCCTTTACATAATTCTCATATTTTATTCTAATTAATTAATTAATATTATATTTTTACTTATTTTATCATTTTCTTTTTTTCTTTTCCTTCTTTTTCTTTTTTTCTTTCTTTTCTTTTCCTTTTCTTTTCTCTTTCTTCCTTTCTTTCTCCCCCTACCTGCTCTCTGCCTATCCCATCCCCTGACAATGACAGCATCAGCAATACACCATCTCCCTATCTCTACCGTACTCTCACTCTCCCCTTTCTCTTTTCTTTTATTCTCTCCTTCTTTATCTCATTCACCCATCTCCCCTAATCTCTCAATCTCTTACTCCTCCTCTCTCTCCTCCTCTTTCTTTAAGCCATTGCTGCCTCCTCCGGCACTGGAGCGCCACACCACCCCCTTGGTCGTGACACTCCTCCCCCAAACCCTCTCTGTCCCTCCTCCTTAACCAACACCATCATCTCCTTCTTCAATTTCACCTACCTTCACCTTCAAAATTCACCACCACCTCCTCCACAATCCACCACCACTCCACCATCACCATCACAAACCCACCAACACTCTCCTCCACTCTCATACCCTCCGCCTCCTTTTTCAACCATCATCACCACCGCAACTTCATCACCAACAACAACCACAATAACAACATCAACAGCCGCCTCCCCCTCTCCTCCACCTAGGGGTGCCGCGTCGCCCTACCCTGCCGTGCCGTCGGCCGCCGCCGTGCCCCCAGGCGCCGATCAGCAACCCCCCTCTTCCCTTCTCCTTCTTCTTTTCTCTTCTCTCCTCTCTTTCTTTCTTTCTTTCTCTTTTCTTTTCTCCCCTTTCTTTTCTATTCTCTGTTTTCTTGTTTCCCTTTTCCAGCACATTCTCACTTTCTTTTCTCTTCCTCTCTCTCTCTCACTGTGTTTTTTCTATCTCTATCTCTCACTGTTCCCTCTATCTCTTTCTATTTCTCTCTCATTTTCTATCTCTCTTGTCCTCTGTCCTCCCTCTTATGCTCTCTCTTTCTTTTTCTCTCCCCTCTCTAAATCTAATTCCCTCCCTCTCTAATCGGTTCTGGATCTGTTTCTCATTCTCTCTCACCTATTATTTCTCTCTCCTCTCTCTCTCAATAAATTAATATTTATATGTTTTATATGGATTGGTGGTGTGCACGTGATTCTAGTGTTCCGGGATTTTACGACATTTTTTAAAGATTTAGAGAGTACTTTTTTTTAGTATTTAGGTGAGTATTCCTTTTTGGTATTTGGGCAAGTACTATATTTTATTTTGGGCGAGTGTTTTTCCATTATTATTACATGCTTGGTGAATGCTATTCTGGCTTTTAATACTAACACATGTTATACTGCTTGAAACATGATTTTCGAGCGCTTTTCTAATATTATACATGCTTTGCGAATACATGTTGGTTATTATTGCGAGTACCATTATTTCATGTTTGGTATGTACTGTTATTTATATGCATGTGTTGTACTAAAATTTGTGCAGGTACCTACTTAACCTCCGAATTTTATATAGCTCCGCCGGGAGATGAGCTTAGCGCTTTACAGCTAGACCTGTTAGAGTGTAGCTTCGCCATGTGCGATAGTCAGACGTTCATATGTCGCTTCGTCGCGAGTGTGTCTTCGTCACGTGTGTTAGCCGGGCGTTCATATGTTGCTTCGCCGTGTGCGTCTAGCTTCACCGCGCGTGTAGCTTCGCTGTGTGCATCTAGCTTCGCCGTATGCATTGGCCTAACGTTCATAATCTTCTCTGCCGCGAGCGTAATCTCATAGTTGTACGCCAGCTCAGTCAGGAGCCAAGCTCCGCGGTGTACCGAGCGTTATGCTAACACTGCCTAGCTTGCTTCAGCTTAACTAGCCCCGTCTAGATAATGAATAGTATAATCAATAATTCTTATTGATATGGTTGTTAAGAGTTTGAAATATTTGACTATATTGTTTTCTAGTATCATGTTACATGACCGCTGATTACTTGATACCGATATGTTAATACTTGACACTTGATACCAGACACCTGAGATATGACACCTGATGCTTGACATGCTATCACCTGATATTGGATATTTGATAAATACCTGATATATGGCACTTGCTACTTGGTACTGATACACTTGACCCGATGATGTGACACCGGACTGGATACTATCACACTTGACACCTGTATTACATTGCCTATTCATGATTATCGCTTTTACGGGGACTTGATATGATTATTATACTACTACCAGACATCTTGTACTCATGTACTCCTGAACTTCTGTACTCTTAAACTCATGTATTCTTAAACCCCTAAAATAGGGAGACTCCTGATATTATACTCCTGATACTATACTCCCGTTGATCCCCATAAATTGATCATCATGGTCATAATCTGTAATAATTGAACAACTTATACTGGGACAGAGAAAACTGATGGGTACTGATATAGTTTTCGTGTTTATTGTGGTCATACAAATGTTGTACAACTAATAATTGGGATTCTACCTAGAGGCCACCATGTATTTCCATAGGGTATACTGGGTACCCCTACTCCCCTGGTCTCCTGACAGGTATGCCATAAACCCCTGGGCCTATTCCTATGAGAGCGGTGACATCCTAGTCATGTCAAGCGTACAATAAGTCATGGTCCTGGCGGTACGTTTCGGCTGAGTACCGGATACTCCTGGACAGCTGTCCTGGGCATACATCGGGAAAAGGTAAACAAGCAAGAATTCCAGGTAAGTCATACATCGGGAAAAGGTAAGTATTTCTTTTAGTTTTTATTTCTTTTCTTTTAATCTTTAGCTTAGATCACCTCCATCACTACTATTTTTCACTTTCTTTGTACAAAATCACCATCTCCTTCTATCTACCATTTTCAAAATTTAACGTAACTTATTTTATTTTTCTTTTCAAAGAACTAAAAGAAGAATTTTAACCATTCTTTGTAGCTTAAAAGAGAACTTCAAAAAAGCTTCCATCGCTAGTCTCTCTTTGTGGATCACGACCCGCATAGCCACTTGCTATAGCGATAGTATTGAGTACTTACACTTCTGTTCTATATTTTTGAAATTATGTATTTTCTGTGTACAGGTTAAAACACAATCAAATTTTGGTGTCATTGTCAGGGAGGGACAGTAAGTAATTCTCCTTTTAAATTTACATTTTTGGTAAATATTCTTCTTTGTTCTTGGTGTACAGTGATAGATATCAAGGAAATTTTTGCTACATTGGACATATATGTGGCCCTGAACTCTGCTCAAGAAAACAGAGCCCAGATGCCCTCAGATTTGTTGCATTCACGCGGCAATCTGAGTGAACTACTAACCTATATTTTTTGCAGGTTGGTTGAATTGCAAAGCTAAATTTCTGTGGCAATTTATTTTCTTGTTAACTCACTGTACATACTTTCTGACCTTAACAGTAAATTGATGTTTGTTAAATGCTAAAAATGGTTTAGACTTTTCATTTAGGCACGTGTCTAATTTGTTTACATTATATTATTGTTGAAGAGTGCTGGAGTAAAGGTACGTGTGCATAGCATGTAGTATAGGAACACTTTTGAATTGTTTACATTGCTTAATTGTTGTTTTTCATGTACACATTGCAATAAATTGATTTAAGGGCTTGTCCATTAAACAAGATAAGGTGGGGAAGTCATTACCTTCCCTTAGCTCACAAACAAATCTCCTCACTCACTAACCCAAGCCTAACTAAAACTTAGTAGATGTTGGCCCTAGGGACATCTCGGACTCATGTAGGAGACTGACTTAAGGGGAAAGTTGATTAGAATTTGACTCTTGCCAAATCGATGTCTAAGGTTGGGAATTGAGGGGCGAAACCCGAAGGCTGGTGGTTTGGCTTAATTAGGCTTGTTGCTTTTAAATACGGATATTTCCCACCAATCTTGCCCCTACCTGGCCGATTAACTTGTGGTAAGATTCAGCAATATATCGCTTGTGGACAGTCTAACTAGTTAGGAGTCATTTAGGTCTAAGGTCTACTCTAACTTAAGTTAAATTTTTTTCTTTCTGTTTATTTGTTTGCTTGTTTTTCTTCGTTTGATTTTGATATTTCTTGTATGATATGGCTTATAACAATAATTTTTTCAATTTTAATGGTAATCCATGTTACACCCCGACCTCTTTTTCGGATATTACCAACCCGACATATCATAACTTTAACCAACCTAGTGTGTTAGATTGGTCTTATCCGAATCAATACATGCCCCAGTCCCAATACTATGAACAAGACTGAAATAATCATCACTACTCTTCACAGAGTCAATGAGGATACAACTTCCCCGAGTCATATTGTCAACCACCTTACCAACATCCAGCTTGCTATACTCCTTCGCCTGAACAACCATTAGAAGAATCAATTACTAGAAAAAGAGAATGGAAGCCTTATAAGAGCTTGAGCGACAAATTAAAATTTTAGAAGACACAAAATTCCGTCAAAATTTTCAAATCACAGATCCTTACTCTATTTTTCAAGAAGACCATCCTGACTTAGAAAAGAGTATGGAATCTATGATTCAATTCCAAAGTGATCCACTCGATTGATAGAAGCAAGACTTAGTAGATTGAAAAACATGCGTAGGAATAAGAAAACTATCCCTACCCAATCTTTGACTATTCCCAACACTTCTAGCCATATTGATGAAAATCAAGAATCATGGTATCTTGAAGACTTTGACCAAGATTCAATTTCACCACAAAACTTTGAACTTGACCAATATCAACCCATTGATGAATTGGCAAGTTTTCATTTTAATGAGATTCAACTTGATTATGAATGTGAACCTGATCCCTAACTTTGTGATTCAGCTCCTATCTTCGAATCTATGTTGACTCTGATATTCTTACACAATTTGGACCAAATTCCCGAGCCAACATTTATTTTCGTACCCATAGATCTAGGAATTGAATCACCAATTTTGGATAGTCACATTCCATTGATGGGAAAAGAATGTGAATTTTAATTCTTGGATTTGGACTCAACTCTTGAACCAAAACTAACTCTCGAACCTAAAGTTAATTTTTCCGAGTCAGTATTGGTTCCTGAACCTATCATTCTTGAGCCTAAGTCAACCATTCCACCAAGTCACATTCTTTTGTTGGACATAGGTATAGACCATGATGACTCCTTGATGATTTTTCAAGACTGGTCATGTAAAGGGAATAAGTTTCATGATAGGATCTTTCATGATTCTGTTCATATTGGGGACTCTAAATATGTAAATAGAAAAGAGGTCAATAAAAGTGGGTTCTGTGAAGCACCACATTGTCTTGATTGGGTAGCAACGCTTGACCCAATTAGACCACCACCGGAACTAACATCTTAAGGTAATATTTTCCTTTCCTTTCTTCTTTTTCATGTATTAATTCATACATGAGGGACAATGCATGAGATAGGAATGGGCGAGAGTTCTAACATAACTTAAGTTTTTCTTTTATTATTTAAAAAATTAACATTTCTTGACTTTTAAAAACTTTTTGAAAAAAGAAACAATATTTTGACATATTTTTTGTAAGAAATTAAGTCAATTTTAAGGAATAAGATAATCATAATTAGGAATTCTTATACTTGGTCAAAATAATATTATTTATTTCATTTGAAGGTTAGGAGGAAAATTTAGAAAAGTAATTTAGTCTTGATTTTTACCTTGATGAAATATGCATGCTTTATACACTTACACACTTTGGGTTCAAAAGTAAAGAATATTATGCCTTATTAAAATAAGGAAAAAAAGAAAAATATATATATAATATATCAAAAAATTTTGATTAAGCTAGGTATTTGTGCCTCATAAAGCATAAGTAATTAACGCCTAAAAGTAGTTCATATAATAAAATCTTTAGTTTTGTGGCCTTATTTGCTCGAGTCCTTAAGTCTTTGGGGTATTTTCTCACCCGGTGCCCTGAGACCGTTTGGTTTGAGAGTCATCAATTAAAGGCTCGTTACATGGGTAGATTAGAAAGCCTAATAGAACTAAAGAATAATATCACAAAAAAACAAAAGAAAAAATAATAAGGCATAGAAATTAGAGTTAAAGAACCCCGAGTCAAAATTCATGATCACAAAGGTACATATAATTTAGGGTAAAATAATAGGCTCGATGAGAAATATAATTTGACTCCTTGCCTTGATTGATAAAAGTTTTTGAATAAAGACCGAGCTTAAGAATGAAAAGTTCGGTTTTCCTATAACTTATAGATTACTTAATTCTTACAATAATACTTCAAATATTTTTCTCTTTCAAAATATGTTTTCAAAATACTAATACTTCGTTTTTCTTGCTTTATGGATTTTGTGGATGTAATTCACTGAAAATCCTCACGAGATAAAACTCGTCCTCTGGGGGAACCTAGAGGTTTAACGGCTTGTTGCACATGCTCAATGCAATCGCTGACCTGTGAAAGTGGTCTAATAATTTTTAGTTTAGTTTTGTTGTTTTGCTCGGGGACGAGTAAAAGATAGGTATGAAGGTGTGAACGGTCACTGATACTGCATATTTATTATCACATTCTCATATTTATTATATAATAAACTCTATTTTTAATCATATTTGTTGTCTAATTTATATGCAAACATATATTAAAGGAGAAGGAAGAGAAACGAGCCCAAAAGCCCATCAAAATTCTAATTTAATTCAGAATTAATTCAAATCAAAGATCAGGATAGATTAGGGTAAATCTGGGTAAATCAGAGAAGATAAAACCAGTTGAATAAGCAATTAAAATAAGATCTTCATAAATCAATAGTTAAAGCCGAAAATCAAAGGAGGTTTCGTCAAACCAAGGACCTAAAACTGCAAATCTAGTAAGAGATAAAAGCATATCGCAAAACTAGGGAGCAGAAACGCGACCAAAGCTGCATTTTTGTGGCTTTGTTGAAGTAGTTTAGGAGAGCGTTTGCTCCTCTTATCTTCGTACACTCTCTCCCGTTTGGTTTTTACCTATAAATACTGGGTTTTTGAAGACTACAGGGGAGGATGAAACAGAGATAGATTCTTAGGCCAGTTTTTCATTTTTTTAGTGCAGGTTTTTATTTTCATTTTATGTCATTATTATTTCTTTGTAAGCATAGGTTAGACTAAGATTCATTTAAGTAAGAGAGAGATTTACGTTGAGAGTGACACCGATGTAACCTTCTCCTTTCTTCTATCATTTTTGCAAGCAATAAAATTGTAACTTTTTTTTATGTTCTTCTTTATTTGTTTTCTTCTTCTTTCTACTCTTCTTCTTTTAGTTTTGATAACAGTCTAAGTGAGTCAAATAGCATCGGTATTACCTTGCCTATGTTTGTATCATTTCATATTTGCTTGAAAAAGTCTTGATGATGTAACGTGAATTGGAACTGAGATAATCTTATGAGTTATGCGATGATCGCCTCCATATCAAGGTAAACATGCGAGAATTCAGGTAAGTCATAAATTAAAAAAAGGTAAGTATTTCTTTTAGGTTTTCTTTCTTTCTTTTAATCTTTAGTTTAGATCACCTCCATCACTACTATTTTTCACTTTCTTTGTATAAAATCACCATCTCCTTCTATCTACCATTTTCAAAATTTAACATGACTTATTTTCTTTTCTTCTTAAAGAACTAAAAGAAGAATTTTAACCATTCTTTGTAAATCAAAAGAGAACTTACAAAAGCTTCCATCGCTAGTCCTTCCTTATGGATCACGACCTGTATAGCCACTTGCTATAGCAGTAGTATTGAGTACTTACACTTCTGTTCTATATTTCTAAAATTCTGTATTTTCTCTGTGCAGGTTAAACCTTAATCAATTAGTCAACTATACCTAGTATTTGTCGACTGATAATGTGCACAGCTCCTTGTGCACGTCCGTTCTTTGATCTTTGAAGTTTCGTCTACCTTCACGGTGTATTTTAGTCACAAATCCTAACAATCTCCCTCTTGACTTGAATACGTCCAAGTCTGAGAATAGCCACCATGCTCCATGGTCTCGTATCCATGCACAATTGAACAAAACTTGACTTTATCTCCATCTCACTCCCTCTTATCCATAACCCCCTCGTGGGGTTTACAACTTGATTAGGTCGAATAAGTTTAGGCCCAACCTGAACTTTATTACCCAACAATTTGCTTGATCCATACAGGTTTTTTGAGAATTTGTTCCTCCGTAGGAGTAACAATCTGGACTACCTTGTTGATTGCCTAATCCCAATCTCCCTTCGGGGTTCAACTTAATATCTGAGCTTGAAACCATCATAGTCTCCGATTGTTTCGTAACTGTCACTTTTGAAGCCGAGGATAACTGCAATCCACCAACTGTGACTTCTAAATTTTGCAACATATACACATTACCAACATGTTCGGCCAGAAACTTCACATGGGCCTCTTTGGAGACTTCCATAAGATCACCTTCAGAACTGAAACTGAACTCTTCCCCTTATAGGGCTCCAAGAGAGATGAGATTGTATCTTGATTTGGGAACATGGCGAATGCCTTGAAGAGTAGTGATGCATCAATCTTGAGACTGAAACTGAATTGTTCCTTAGCTAATCAGCCGGCAGAATTTCCCTTGAAGACTTCTCCCCTTAAACTGAAGTGTATGAAGAGAATATCTTCCAATTGGAACTGATGTACTGTGGACATCCAAAGTCAATAATCTATCTTTGTTACCAAATGATCTGTCTGTAATAGATAGAACATCGCACTGTTCTTCATCTTCTCCAATCAACTCAGTGACATTAGTATCTAGTTATTTTTTTCTTTCAAAGCCATCAATCAACTCTAATGTGCCCCTTCTTATATCAATAGTTGCCCTTCAAATTCTTATGTTTGAGTTACCCGTGAAACTTTCATTATTTCTCATCTCTCTCGAATATTGAACTTGTCCGGACTCATCATGATGAGACTCACTCATCAACTGGGTGTCATTTTGTCCTTATTGAGCAGATGCTCCTTCACCTCATTGACCGTGATTGTTGACTTGCCTCCATAGATGATTGCTTCCCTAAAGATCTTATATGGAGAAGGTAAACGACATAATAATAGAAGTGCTTGATCCTCATCTTTTATCTTAACCTCTATCTTATCTAAATCACTGGTAATAGAAAAAATTCTACAATATGAGACTTGATAGGTGTACCTTCATACATAAGGAGAAGAAAAAGATGCTGCTTCTTAATCAGCCGATTTGCCAACAACTTCTTCAGATAGTGGTCCTAAAGTCACTCCCACAATGAGGATGTTGTTTTCTCCGTAGAAAACTCATCAAATACTTTGTCCGCCAAGTAAAACTGAATAGCTGTCAAGACTTTCTCATCCAACTCCTGCCAAGTTTTTCCTTCATGCCTTGAGGCTTTTTATCCCTCCCGAGTAGTGCTTTCTTCAATCCACTCTGAGTAAAGATGGCATTCATCCTAATCTGCCACCTACTAAAATCGATGACACCATCAAACTGCTGAATATCAAACTTGATCGCAGACATTTTCAAGTTGACCTAACTCTGATACGAACTGATAGGAAACAATCTGAATGCTCTGATACAAATTGTTGTAAATTCAGGGATGCCCTCACTACCAGATCGACTGGCGCGGCTCAGTGAAAACTAACCACAGGGTCTACTAAGACAACGTGAAGAAGAGAAGAAAAAAATATTTCAAAGTAGACAGAAAGCCAACACACAATATAACGTGTTTTACTGATCAAGCAGATCGTGTGTATGTCCATGGGAGAAGGGGAGAAACTTTATTAAAAACTTTGGGGAGTACAATAAGAATTACTTACACCTTACGTTGATAAGAATATAAGTCCTTGATGGCCTCCAAGAACAGCGAACCCTTATGGCCAAGCTTCTCTCACGAATCTCTTACTTAGATGAATTACAACCTTAGGAATTACAAATTTATTGGGATTACATTAAAGGCCACCTCGAAGGGGTTTTTATAGATCATAGAACTCTCTCAGTCTTAAACAAACTTCATCAATACGAATAATCACCACCTCAGAATAAAGAAAACCCAAATCTAACTCGAACCCTGAAGCAGATACAGAAAAGAAAACGGTCAGCCCTGACATTAGTCGACTAGGTCAAGGTACTAGTTGACTAATACTATGTATTAGTGAACTAGGGCCAAATACTAGTCGACTACTCTGACAAGATTCAAGAACCCCAACTCTCTTTTGGCCAACCTAGTTGACTATACAATGTATTAATCGACTAATATATGTGATTAGTCAACTATACCTAGTATTAGTCGACTAGTAATATGTACAGCTCCTTGTGCACGTTGATTAGTCTCTAAAACTGCATATTTCAAACCACATCTTCATATTTATTTAATATTAAATTCTGCTAATAATACCTCTCTTGCGTGTTTCAAGGTCCATGGTGTGCAATGAAGAAGAAGACCCTAAATCACCATTTAATTAGTGATTAAAGGCCTACAAAGATAGCCATTGACTTTGGAGATAATTCTGTCAAAATTAGGGATTCAAAATTCAAAATCAGGACATCCAGCCAACAGGGGAACAGGAGAGGACAGCGCAGCAGGCAGCGCGCGGCGCGCGGCCACACTATGGCCGCAAAAACGCGGCCATATGTCTCTGCGGCTCCCTTGTGGAGCTGCGCCCTAAGATTTGATGCGCGGCTCCATACAGTACCCTGGTTCCCCCCTTTTGCCTATAAATACCCTGGTGTTTTCAGAACCAGGAAGAGGAGTTTTTGAGTAGTTTTTAGGTTAGTTTTAGGGTTTTTCTTTTCATGTTGTAGTTTAGTTTAATTTAGGTTAGTTCTTCTTCCTCCTCCTCTATTGTATTTTTTCATTTCTTGTAGATCTTGTAATAGAAGAGAGAGTGATACATGTTTGGAATGTAAGAGTGCTTGTAATAGAAGTTGACAAGCTATGAAAGGTGCTCTCTTTACCTCTTTTTATTTTCTATCTAACTCCTTTTACATGTTTAGCTAATTTTTTCTCTCATGGCAACTAACTACTAACCACTAACTAGTCTAACTTCTTATTTGATAATTCACATGAATCTAATAGCCTCTACTTGGCCTTGCTCTTGCAAGAGCCATTGATGGCTCATGATGATGGATGTAAAACTCTAACTTTCTAACTCTCTAACAAGCTAACATTACTTTACTCCATGCTTACTTTTAGTTTTGATAGTTTAAGTGTAGCTTGCTCTTGTTTTGTTGAGTTGGGATGTGATGAGTTACATATGGGTCATGCTTTGAAACGCTCTTGAACCAAGGACTAGTGATTGCCAAGGATACATGTGAGGCAACTATCACTAAGAGGTTAGCATGTTAGTGGAACCATTAGTAGTTAGTAACCATGAGTTTTCTTTCTTTTTCACTTTGTTTTAGATATACAAATAAAAATCACAAAAACTATTTCTTTTATGTTTCCCACTTCTTTGTGTTTCATCATACTTGATCGTATAAATATTTTGTATTCTTTTCATTACACTCCTACATTTATCGTGTAATAAATCTGCTAATTTCTTTGTCTTAAATATCTATTTTGCAGAAGATAATATTGAAGAGAAAGAGGATTAAACTAAATAAATACCAGTTAAAATCAGATTTGGCTAGATCTATTTGGTTAGCTGAGGATGATCCCAAATCTAGTTAGAACAAATCAAGGATTGGGGCAAATGTTCAGCTGAAGATCAGAGCAAATCAGAAAGATAACACCAAATGAAAACCTATAAAATTCAAATTTCTATAAATCCATTTTAGTTAGCTAAAGATCAATCGAGGATAATATCAAATACAGAGAGATAAATGGATAGAGAGAAGATCAACGGATGAGATGAAGCAAGTTAGACTCAGATTCTTACTGGATATATTTTAGTATTTGAATCATAACTTTTGCTACCGAATCACAAATCTGATGATTCAAGATGATCCAAAAAGCAGACTTATAGGGCTACAATCTTATGTTGATTACTATTTCTAACATTTGATAAGTGATATTCAACAGTCAACACACTAACAAACTGCAGATCAGAACTGAATATCCACATCAAATCAAGTTTGGAGCTAAGGGGAGGATTCAAATTCAAAATAGCCAGCTTTCCCTATCTTCATACTCCTCTAACCTCTGCATTTCTTCTATAAATACCTGCAATCTCAAAGGTAAGGGAGAGGACCAAGCTGAGAGTAGAACTTAGGCTAATTTGTAGTTTGTAACTTAGGTTTTTATTTTCTTTCATGTAATTTTTATTTTCTTTATGTAACTGAGAGGAGAGGATACTTTCATGGAGGAATGAGAGCAAGCTTGTACTGAAGGTGACACCAGTGTAAGTGATCTTTTCTTCCATTGTTAATTGAATCGAATCGAAGTTTTTTCTCTTTTCTATGCTTGTTTTTTTGCTTTCCTCTTCTGTGTTTGTGAATCCAAATGAAACCGATAGTCTCGAAGTTTCCGTGTCTTTGCAAGTGCCGTTGATGGCTTATGGTGATGGATATTCATTTCTATGATAGTGTAGCACGCCCCTTCATTTCATAGTGTAAATCAGGAATGGGGAAGATCTCATCTGCCATGCTTAGCTCGCCTTCAAGTAAAGGTACATCGTCGATACGGGTCAAAGGTAAGCAGGCGCCGAAGAGGTAAGTATGTTTTTAGTTTTTAGTTTTCTTTCTTTTAATTTAGTGTAAATTACCAACACCACAATATTCCAAATCTCTTTCACTCTTTTTCAGTTTCTTTGTAGATATCCATTTTCTATTTTCTCCACCTTCTCTATCTACCACTTTTTTTCTAACTTAACTGTAACTTATTTTTCTCTTTTCTTTTAAAAACTAAAAGAAGAACTTTAACCATTCTTTATAGCATAAAAAAGAACTTACTAAAAAGCTTCCATCGCTAGTCCCTCCTTGTAGTTCACGACCCACATAGCCACTTGCTATTGCGATAGAATTAAGTAACTTGCACTACTGTTATAAAGTTCTAAAATTCTGTATTTTTGTGCAGGTTCTAACTCAATCAAAATTTGGCGCCGTTGCCGGGGAGGGAAGGTAAGTTACTCTCTTTAATGTTTACATTTTTGGTTAACCTTCTTCTTTATTTTGGTGTACAGATTTAACAACAAGGGATATCTGTTGCAGTGGACATATAAGTGGCCCTGGACTCTGCTCAAGAAAGCAAAGCCCAGAAGCCCTCAGATTTGCTACATTCCAGTGGCAAAACTGAGTGAACTACTAACCTATATTTTTGCAGGTTGGCTGAATAGAAAATCTGAATTTCTGCAGCATTTATCTCCTTGTTTGTCTCACTATATATACATTTTTAACACAACAGTAAAAAGTTGATTGTAAATGCTAAAAATGATTTAGACTTTGCATTTAGGCACGCGTCTATTTCATTTTATTTTCTATTTACTGTTGATGAGTGCTGGAGCCAAGGTATGTGTGAATACCATGTAGTATAAGGTTCATTCTTGTATGAAATATTGCTTGAATGTTACTTTTTTCCTATATACTTGTACACTGCACTAAATTGATTTAAGGGCTTGTCCTATAAATAAGATAAGGTGGGAAAGTCATTACCTTCCCTTTGCCCACAAACAATCTCCTCACTCACTAACCCAAGCCTAATTAAAACTGAGTAGACGTTGGCCCTAGGGACATCTCGGACTCAAATAGGAGACTGACCTAAGAGGGAAGTTGATTTGAATCTGACTCTTGCCAAATCGGTGACTGAGGTTGGGGATTGAGGGGGCGAAACCCCAAAGGCTGCTGGTTTGTCTTAATTAGGCCCGTCGCTTCTGCGCGGATACCTCCCACCAATCTTGCCCCTACCTGGCCGATTAACTTGTGGTCGGATTCGACAATAAACCAGTTAGGAGTCGTCTAGGTCTAAGGTTTACCCTAACTTAGGTTAGATTTTTTTTCTTTTTTTATTGGTTTGCTTATTTGTTTGTTTTTTCTTTGTTTGTATTTTATTATGTGATATGGCTTATAACAACAATTTTTTCAATTTTAATAGTAATCCATATTACACACCAACCTCTTTTTCGGATATTACCAACCCGGCATACCATAACTTTAACCAGCCTAGTGTACCGGATTGGTCTTATCTGAATCAATATAACCCATGCCCCCAATCTTATAACCATAGTTTTCAGAATAATTTTAACTCTTCACAGAGTCAATGGGGATTCACCTCCCCCGAGTCCAATTTTCAACCAATTTGTCCTCCTTATCCACCTTGTCCACAATATTTTCAAAATTCATACTCAGTTTCACTAGTCCAAAATAGAAAACTATCAATTTTGGAAATGAGTATGCGTGAGTCCAAACAACAATCACAAAATCTGATGGACTCACAATTCACCACCAATTTCAAAACAACACTTCATCTTTTCAAGTCCAAACGCAACAAAATAATGAACCAATCAACTATGAAAAGATGCTTGAAGCCATGACTCAAGCTCAAAATGCTCATAATCAAGACATAGATATAATGATCCAAACTCTACGTTCTCACTGTTTGACCAGTTCTGATGTCGCCAACCATTCTGTTAGAGCCGAAGAGTCATGTTGTTTTGGAAAACAAGATTCCATTTCAGCACAATCATTTGAACTTGCCTAAACTCTAAATTTTGAAAGTGACATTGACAGTTTAGCAAGTTATCCCTTTCCTAAAATTGAACTTGAGAATGAATATGATCATGAACCTCAACTTAGTGATTCAATTCTACTTCCTGATTCAATTATGACTCCGGTGTCTTCACCTGATTTCAATCTTTTTCCCTAGTCAACATTGGATCCTGTGCTAATTCATAATGAAATTGAATCCCCCATCTTTGATGATCATCATATTGAACTTGACCAATTTCATACTTTTGAAAGTCCCATTGACAAATTGGCAAGTTCTCATTTTTATAAAATTGAACTCAATGAGAAATGTGACCTAGATTCTCAATTTTGTGATCCAGTTCAAATTTCGAATCAATATTGACTCCTGTTTTGTTACCCAACTTGAGTAATATTTTAGAGTCAGTTTTGATTCCCACACCTATCATTCTTCAACTTGAATCACCAATATTAAGTCACATTCCATTATGGGAAAATGAATGTGGACTTGAGTTTCAACTTCTTGATTTGGACCCATTTCCTGAACCAATCTCGACTCCTGAACCTTTACTTGACTTAAGTCCTTTTTCTGAGTCGGTATTAGTTCCCATACTTCCAAAGTCCAAGTCAATCATTCCATCTTTTCAAACTCCATTTTGGGACAAGGCGGTTGACAAAATTGACTCTGAAATTAATTATGAAATTTGAAAATTAGATGGGATTAAATTTTTAATAAAAATAATTCATGTATACATCATTTTCGTGGGTTATATTAGAGAGATTTCTGGTGGGTTCCTCCGAACTCCATGCAAAGTCGATTGGGCAGCATTTCGTGGACCAATCAGACCACCATCGGAGCCACCACCTTAAGGTAGTATTTTCCTTTCCTGTCTTCTTTTTCATGCATCTATGCAATAATTCATACATTGAGGATAATGCATGAGATAGGTGTGGGGGAGGATTCTAACATAACTTAGGTTTTTCTTTTTATTAAACAAACAAAAAAAATTATTTTTTATTTTTTTAATATTTTCTTTACTTTTAAAAACTTTTTGAAAATAGAAACAATATTTTGACATATTTTTTGTAAGAATTTAAGTTAATTTTAAGGAATAGGAAAATAAAAATTAGGATTTCTTAAACTTGGTCAAAATAAGATTATTTGTTTGATTTTAGGGTTAGGAAGATAATTTGTCAGAGTAATTTAGTCTTGATCTTTACCTTAATGAAATATGCACACTTCATACACTTACACACTTAGAGTTCAAAAATAAAGAATCTTATGCCTTATAAAAAAAATAAAAAAAAGAGAAAAAATATATCTATGAAAGATGAACAAATCTAATTATTGATTAGCTAGGTGCTTCGGGCTAAGTAAGCCTTGGTATTTATGCGAAAGATGATTAGATAAGTTTGAGAAAAAATATATATATAAAAAAATCCTCTGATTAAGCTGGGTATTTGTGCTTAATAAAGCATAAATATTCACGCCTAAAAGTGGTTCATATAATAAAATCCTTAGTTTTGTGGCCTTGTTTACTCGAGGCCTTAAGTCCTTGGTGTGTTTTCTCACCCGGTGCCCTAAGACCATTTGGTTTGGGAGTCATCGATTAAAGACTCGTTACATGGGCAGATTAGAAAGCCTAATAGAACTAAGGAATAATACCACCAAAATATATATATATAAATAAATAAGGTATAAGAGTCAGAGTTAAAGAACCCTTAGTCAAAGTTTTCATGGTCACAAGGTGCATATGACTTAGGCTAAAGTAATAGACTAGATGAGAAGTACAATTTGACTACTTACTTTGATTGATAACAAATTTTTGAATAGAGACTTGAAAGTACACCTAGAGGGGGGCTAAATAGGTGTATGGCTAATCTATGAACAATAATGCGAAAATTAAAAACTTAATTGCAACACACTTAGTGTAACCAAAGAGTGTAGCCGAATTCTCGGTGAAGGGCTCTGGACTAACTCCTCTTGATTCCTCTGAATAACAGTTGAGGTGCTATATGAAGCTCTCTTGGTTAAACACAAGTGAGGCACACAAACAAACCAAGCATGTATATGATATGACAAAATGAATCAATGCACAATGTAAGAGAGAGTTAGAGAAAGTTGATCAATCGTAAACACCAAGATATATTTCAAGGTTCGAGCACACAGCTCTACGTCCCCGCCTTCACACAGAAGGATTTCCACTAACTCATCTACACAGGACTTCCCACACAGGGAACCTCCACTGAGGATTTGGGGCAATTACAATTGGGAGTACACAACTCCTCTCTCAACCAAATACAACTTCTACACTTATAGGCAAGGCACAAAGCCAAACAAAGATCAACCTCACAAATGAGGGATAGGCACAAAGCCACTCAAACACAATCATCTCACACTTGAGGGATTCCAACACAATCTCCACCTCTCACTAGAAGGAGCCAAATACCACCTCCACTATCACGTCACACTTGAGGGATTCAACTCAATCACCTCTCACTAGAGGGATATCACAAAGATGGAAGGTTTACAACTTGGTGATCATAAAGACCACAAATAACTTCTTTTCCCATAAAACAAAGATCCTAATAGATAGGATAGAAGATAAGCTCAAGTGTGAGAAACCAAAAAGTTTGAAAATCAAAAACACAAAGAAAATACTTGGGAAAACTTTTAGGATATGATTGAAATGAAGAACAAAAATAAATCCCAAAGACTTCTCTTTTTCTTTGATTTTTCCAACTCTTTAAAATAAATGAAGATAGATCTTTTTGGCATTAAAAACTCTTTTGAAAACTTGTATTAGAACACTTGTAAAGGTGAGAAATTTAGCTCTTAAAATTCTTATCAAAAACCAACTTCAAATGGGGTATTTATGACCCCAAGAAAATCTGCCTGTTGACAGCTGGAAAGGGCCAGAATGCCCTTCCGACCGGCCAGTCGACCGGCCAACGATCAAAAAATCGACCGTTAAGCCCAGCGGTCGACCGTGCCAGATCCAGAGAGCAATTGCTCTTTGGCCGGTCGACCGGGCCAAGACTTACAGTCGACCGTCCGGTCGACCGCCCCCACCCGAGAGTGGGGTGACTTCAGTCGGTCGGCCGCACGGTCGACCTGCCAAGCCAAATTGGCCTTTGTGCACGTCTCGTGCACATCGGTCGACCGTCCCGGTCGGCCGCCAGAGCCTGGCAGGGACAGATTCAGGATTTAAAAATTGGTCTTTTTAACTTCAATTAAATCCCATAAAATCACAGAATTTTCACAAAAATCAGTTCTTGTTATATCTCTGAAATACAAACATGTTTGAGTAAAAATCAAACCATGTTATAAATATTTTGAACCATTTTTGTGACATGAAAATTTTGCCTTGAACCAAATTCTGTATTTTCTAAAACTTAGATTTTTAAAATGGAAATCCGATTTTTTCATAACACATGTAAATACAAAAACATGATATTTAAACAAGTTTGGAGCATATAGTATATGGATAGAATCCAATATACATGAAAGATATATATATATATATATATATATATATATATATATATATATATATATATATATATATATATAGAGAGAGAGAGAGAGAGATAGACTTGTGTCCTTTCAAAAGGATTTGATCCCGGATCCTTCCCACTCAAATTCAACCCTCCAACATTCGAATACAAGATCCACTCCGTTGAAGTTGATCTATACTATTTCAAGTATCTATAAACCAAAAATCAAGTGTTTTAAATACTTTTTACCCATCCATCAAGTAGGGGAAAAACGGACGGCCTAAATAGTGAGTTGGTTAGTTTAACGGTGTAGAACATTTGAAATCTAACAAAAATTAGTTTATATGGGTTTTTAAATGTTTAGATCATAATGAAATGGCCGGATCGAGAATTTGTATGTCTAAAGACATAGATCTAACCAACTCACTACTTTCGGCCGTCCATTTTGCGTCGCTTGATGGATGGGCAAAAAGTATTTAAAACACTTGATTTTTGGTTTATAGATACTTGAAATAGTATAGATCAACTTCAACGGAGTGGATCTTGTATTCGAATGTTGGAGGGTTGAATTTGAGTGGGAAGGATCCGGGATCAAATCCTTTTGAAAGGATACAAGTCTATCTCTCTCTCTCTCTCTCTCTCTCTATATATATATATATATATATATATATATATATATATATATATATATATATATATTAACGTTTTTGATATTAAATCCGAAAATAAGTTTTGTTTAAATACAAAACCCAAATACATGAATAGGTTATCAAAATAAGCTTTCTTAAGAATATGAAGCATACATGTATATAGATCAAATCTAATATTCATTAAACCATGTAAACTTGTTTTGATATAATACCTTTCATGAAAACCAAGATCGGTTAAACCAAAAACTAAAACCAAAACATGAAACGTCTGTGTGTTGTGAACTTGAGCATACCACATTATCTAATCTTTAACAATGGATCTAAACTAACTATTCTAAAACAAACCGAGGTCTTCTTGTAGAGCGCCGTCTCCAAGTCGACTCGATCCAAACGTGATCCACCGAACTTGACTCCAAATGAGTGCTAGATATGAACTTTGACGCTCGAGCTCTTGAATCACCATGTGAAAGCTCCAAAACACCTTTGTTGAAGCTCATGAAACGTCTGTGTGTTGTGAACTTGAGGGTACCACACTATCTAATTTTTAAAAATGGATCTAAACTAACTATTCTAAAACAAACCGAGGTCTTCTTGTAGAGCGCCGTCTCCAAGTCGACTCGATCCAAACGTGATCCACCAAACTTGACTCCAAACTAGTGCTAGATATGAACTTTGACGCTCGAGCTCTTGAATCACCATGTGAAAGCTCCAAAACACCTTTGTTGAAGCTAATCACCTACTAATATCTTGGTTAAATATCTGAAACTAAATATCACAAGATTATTAGTAAACTTAACTACATGAGTTAATCATTATCAAAACTAGAGTGGAAGGCCTCTGGGCCAACAATCTCCCCTTTTTGATGATGACAAAACTCATGAAGTTATATATGCATGGATTAAAGTTAAACTTCAAAGAAGCTCCCCCTTAACTCACGCATAGCAATAAACAATAAGATATGCAATGAATGGTAAACATGAATATGCATAAACATGCATAAAACAATGAAAGAAACATGCTCTTGATACTAAATTTTTAAACTAAATTACTTTTCCCTCTTTTTGAAATAAACATATTCTTAAATACCAATTGAAAATATAAACTTAGAATAAACATGTTCTTTAAATAATTTCTCTTGATACCAATAAAAATTTCAATTGAAAGCTTTATCAATAAAAGCAATAAAAGCTCTTGATACCAATTGAAAGATAATCAATAAAAGCTCTTGATACCAGCAATAAAAATTTTAACAAAAGTTCTTGATACCAATAAAACAAAACAAAAAATTTTGTTCTTGATACTAATATCCATGCTCTTGATACCAATATCAACAAAACATCAAAATATCAAACAAACTCTCTTGATACCAATAGGAAACAAACTTTGATATAAACTTACAAATAAACAATAAACATGCATATAAACTCAAATACTTCTCCCCCTTTTTTTCAATCATCAACAAAGGTGTTAAAGTAAACAATAAAACAATGTTCTCCCCCTTTTTATCTGAAACAAAAAAAATCAACAAGGGGTGAAATCAAATCAAAACATTATGATACCAATTGAAAAAAATATATCAATTTAGTGCATCATGATTTCAATTGAAAATAAATAAATTGAAAGTACATAAAACAAATGTTTTTAATATAAATTTAAATAAACATGTCTATATTATACCAATTGAAAGTAAATAAAACATAAAAAAATTTTGATATCAATTGAAAGATGTAAACATATAGGTAATCTTGATACCAATTGTAAAAATTAGTATCAATTGAAAATGTTTTACACTTTTGATACCAATTCAAAAATCATAAACCAATCTTTTTGGTTAAACACTAAACTCATTTTACAATAGAGAATAATATCAATTTAATATGTTTGATACCAATATTGAAAATGAAACATATACCAATTGAAAATAATGAAACATATACTAATTTAAAATGATTTTTTCATTAGGAGCGTATGATACCAAATTAAAAAAATTAATATCATTTTTCAATCATTTTTCAACATAAAGTGTGGGAGTAAAATACCAAAAGTAAACAAAACCAATTGAAAGGTGAAATATGAATTTTCTCTCTCTTTATAAAATAACAAACAAAATGATGCATAAGCTTGTATAAGATACCAATTGAAATATAATCAATTTAAGAATAATAGTCATTTAAGAAATCAAGCTTAGCATAACCAAAATTTGTGCTCAAAGATATAGAGATATAGTAAGCACAAATAAAACACATATATATGTATGAAAGATTGAATACCAATCGAAATTGATACTATTTGAAATTGAAGCATACATATATAAGAACATATATGAGTATACAAAAAAAATGTCAATACTGATACCAATTGAAAAGATCCAATGATACTAATTAAAAGTATAATAAGAATCAAGTGTATAACTCTTATTCCCTACCACTCATTCATGCACATATTTTAAATAGATTTTCAATTAAGAGCATACAAGGCATGGTCACCCAACCTGCCGCCCTTGAAAGGGTAGGGGTTTTCAAAAATAAGTTTGAAAATATTGTAACACATTTGAAAACACTACCATATGAAGAATACCGCAACTAGTTATATGATAAAATTGTAAACTAGTACGAAATCCTTCAAGCAAGGAATAAAACAAAAATATATTTCATGAAAAACATGTAAGTCACACGATCATCAACACTCAAAATCTATAAGGCACATATCAAACTCATGAAACAAAATCATGAGAAAACTTTAAGTAAAGTGAGTGTATAATAGTTATGTGAAACAAATCATTATGAAAATAGGCAATCAAGCTCAATATGAAATTCCTTAAAAACATGAAAATCATCAAAACTAGAATCCTTTAAGGTATATGTATGTTTTGTATAAACTAGAGTATATATACATATCCTAACATAAACGAGTCCACAAAAGTATATGCATGAAGGAAAGTGGCTCATGGATGTATACGTATAACTATTAGTTTAGATAAAATATACATATACATGAAGTTAAACATAAACATGAAAATATGTCAAAAATATGGAATACAAGTCAAAATGTATGAATCATCAAAACTAGACTATCTAGTACATCTAATAAGTACAAATGAGCAATCAAGCACAAACACATAATAATCTATTTGTGGCTCACAAGTTGTACAAGTATATATCCAAGTTTTAATGAAAACTAACATCTAAACGTGTAATCAAAACATGAAGCATAGAAATCAAAACAAAACTCATATGATCATTATGGTAAATGAACATTAAAACATAACATGCTAAAAATCAAAAATATGAAAAGCATGTAAATATAAATGAGGAGTAAGAAATCATTACCAAAACCAATAGGGCACATCTCCAATTCTCCAAACCATGGTGGTCCTTCCACCAAACTCCCCTTGAAAGTGATGCATCCAAATTGTCATCTTTAAGCTCGGAACGCATCCACCTCAAGGCACCATCACTCTCACGTTAAGTGAGAGCCTACACCTACATCAAATAAAATAGGAGTGGCCTTTGGTACCCATACTCTTTTGGGTCCATGGGGGTTAGCTCCTTTCCTAACCCAAACAAATTTAATTGCTAAATTTGAATCATGTATATGATCATAAAAAAACTTAGCAAAGTGGCCCTTACGTCCACGATGTATACAAGTGTACACATGAGCATACATTGTGTGATGGGTGTGAACGTGGGGAACATGTGTATGCCGTGGTTTGTGTACATGCATAGATGGAACTTGTTTCTTGCGAAACATGGATTCAACTGTGTATGGTTCATGGAACAATGGGTCAAAGTGGAGCCCAAACAATCAACACTCTTCTTAAGTATAGATATATCATTTTCAATCATGGAAGAAGAGGTGCATGCAATAGGTAAGCTAGAATGTGAAGCTACACTAGCATGGCAAACATGAGAGTCTAAATCATTTATAGTCGACTAATGCTGAAGTCGGCCGACCGGACCGGTCGACCGACCGGACCGGTCGACCGACGTGCACAGACGTGCACGCCTTTGTGCACTGGAGGACGACCGACTGTGCCGGTCGACCGCTCCAGAGAGCAGAGCTCTCTGGAAAGTTCGGCCGACCGTACGGGTCGACCGACAGAGAGTTCAACTCTCTGCTCCAGTGGCTCGGTCGACCCGGGCGGTCAACCGTGGCTCCAACGGTCGGATTTCTGACCGTTGGCGGTCGACCGACCCGGTCGACCGGCAGCTCTGACAGACCCCAACGGTTAGTTTTTGACAGCCTATAAATTTGGAGGTTTGGTCATTGTTTTGAACTAAGTTTTTCAAGTGGGTTTTCACCAGTTTTTCCTGAACCATTTAGAGATTTTCCTCCACTTGATTTAGAGCAAATATTTCCAATCAAAAGGAGAGATTTATCAAGAGTGTAAAAGGGAATTTCTTGAGTTTTCCTCCACCATCTCTTCCTAGTTTTTCTCACACAAACACTTTAGCTATCCATTGCTATTCATCTTATAGGAGTGTTGTAGTGAGAGTGCTTTAGGTGATCAAAGTGTTGTGATCACCAAAGTTCATCTTTGTTCCTTTGAGGAGGCGGACGTGTGTGTCCGTGTTGTTTCGAGTTCGGGTGCGAACTCCTTGTTTGAGGTGCGGCCTCGGCGAGCTAGTGAGCTTGCGGTGTGTACAGGACTAGATGGTCCGAGGGCTTGTAGGCGTTGCGGCACCGAGGAAAGATCCATTGGGATCTTGCATAGTGGAAATCCTTCGTGTGTCGAAGGCGGGGATGTAGAGCAAGTGTGCTCGAACCTCGAAACATACCCTTGTGTTTGCGATTGCCTTTTCTCTCTCTCTCTCTTACTTGTTTATATCTTGCATGTGTTTATTGTTCATCTTTATATGCTAGATATACATTGTGTGCTTTATTGATATATTTGCTTGGGACTGTTTGCTAACACTTGTATTCAACCAAGAGAGCCAACGCGGCACCTCAACCCATTCAAGGGGAATCTAGAGGAGTTTGTCCAGAGCCCTTCACGGGGAATTCGGCAACACTCTTGTGTTATACGTGGTGTTTAGTGTAAAAGTTTTATTTGGTCGTAATTGTTCTTAGCTTCCGTATTATTTGCATCATTTGGCATTAAGTGACCATTAGATTAGCCATCACCTATTCACCCCCCCTCTAGGTGAACTTTCAATTGGTATCAGAGCCTGGTACTCTGATTTGGTCTAACAATCTAGAGTTAAAGATCCTCATTTTTAGGCTAATCACATATTTTGTACACACACCATGGACTTCATGTCACCACCCATGTTTGACATTATTAACATCCATATATGGAAGGTGAAGATGACCTTGTACCTCAAAGCCCTAGGTTATCATGTTTATCTTGCCACTACTAATAATGCATATTGTTTAGATGGTAAGAATTTTGAGGCTAATGCAAAAGCCCTTCATGCTTTAAAGTCTACCCTAGATGATGTTTATTTATCTAGAGTTTCTAACTTTGATTCGGCTTTTGCAGTTTGGAATACCCTCATCTCCCTCGGCGAAAATGATCAATACTATGCGGGGAGTGATTCGGACGTTGGAAGCGACACCTCCAACGTGTGCTATATGGTCCAAGGGGATAACCCCCTTGAGGTAACTACCGAATCCAAGGATGAGGATACTAACATGTCATATGATGAGCTATCTACTTTTTGTCAATTATTGCTTAATAAATATGACATGATTAAGAAAGACAATAAAAATTTGAAAAAGAAGTTGGATTGCATGCATATAGAACAAGATTCTTTTAAATCTAACATTGCATGTTTAGAAAAAGAAAATAAAGATTTGAAAAATGAAAATTTTTCCCTTATGTCTAAATTAAATGATCTTTGTGAAGGGAACACGATTTTGAAAAATAAAATTATTTTGGTGGAAACTCAAAAGGAAATTGTTTTTCAAGAAAAATACTCTTTGAAAAAGAAAATTTTTGAAAAAGAAAAGGAAAAAGAAAAAGTTTTTAAAAAGAAGAAAAATGACTCTTTATCTCACATGTCTTTACATGCCACCATTGATGATAGTGAGATCACTCTTTTGAAAAATAAAATTAATAGTTTGAGTTCAACTTTGAACTCGTGTGCATTTAGCCATACTAGGTTGGAGTCCTTGTTTGCAAAGAAACAAACTCCTCATGTTCATGCACATCACTCTCATCATGCATTTGCTTATGTTGCACGCCACGATCACAATCACACTCATAATCATACTAAGGTGTACACATGTACACATTGTGGCCGCAAAGGCCATTTAGCAAAATTTTGTTATGATAGAATTAATGCTTTAAATTTTGCTAATAAAAATTTTTGGGCTCCTCAACACAATGCTAACCCCCATGGACCCAAGAAAAAATGGGTACCAAAGTCCCCACCTTTTGTATTTGATGTAGGTGAGGGCTCTCACAAGACGTGAGAGACATGGTGCCTTGATGGTGGGTGCACTTGAACTACAAGGACACATATTGGGATGCATCGCTATCAAGGAGGTTTTGGTGGAAAGACCACCATATTTGGAGCTTTGGAGTTGGTAACAATCTCTAAACTCTCATTTTATTTATGATCATGCTTGATTCATTCATAATATTTTGAGCATGTTCATGGTTTATGATTTTTTTTGTGCTTCATGTGGTAAAAACATGCTTAGATGTAGTTTTTATTAAAACTTGTATTATACATGTACAAATAGTGAGTTACACGTGACTTATATATGTTTGCACTTCATGCTCATTTGTACCTACTATATGCACATGTATAGACTAGTTTTGATGATTCTCATTTATACATGCTTTGCCAATTTTTATGCTTTACTTCATGTATATGTATTTTTAATTCAAATCTAATAAATATTCATGTATACCCGTGAGTCTCTTGCCTTCATGCAAATACATTTGATAGACTCTTTTATGCTTGGGATATGTATGTATATTGTTAGGATTGGATAAATCATACATATACCTAGAAGTTTGTTTGTTTTATTGAAAAATGATTTTTCATGTTTTTGTAAAAATTTGATACATGATCTCTTTTGAGCTTCAATGTCTATTTTCATGAAAATGCTACTTACATGACTTTTGAACACTCACACTTTATTTATTTTGTCATGACTTTCATTCATGAATATTTTTATGAGCTTAATCGATCTTGAATGTAAAACTTTGTGTATTTAGTCTTGATTCATGAAAAACATATGATTTCATATTTTGAAGGATCTTTAACTAGTTTTTCAAAAATTATTTTAACTAGTTATTGTTCCTCATTTGATAGTGATTTTCAATGCTAAAATATTTTCAAATCTATTTTTGAAAACCCCTACCTTCTATGGGAGGATGGATGGGCGATTATGCCTTGTATGCTTCATTGAAAATCTTCTATCTTGAGCATATAAAGGGTGGTAGGTTATAAGTTATACACTTGATCTTATTGTTATGTCAATTGGTATCATTGGATTCTTTCAATTGGTATCTAAATTGATAATTTTTGTATATACTCATATTTTGTTTTCTTATATATGTATGTATCAATGTCAATTGGTATACTTATTTCATACATATATATATATGAGTTTCATGTGCTTAACTTTTAATTGGTTCACATTTTTTAAAAAGCACAAAGTTTATGATGAAAAATAAAAATTTTGAATCATTATGTTTTCCATTGATATCAAAATGCTTCAAGTTCATATTTGTTAAATTTCAATTGGTATCAATATGTTTTATAATAATGATTATTTTCAATTAGGTATCTTAAAATTTGATTGTTTTACAAGAGCTCTGATACCTTTAAAAATTTTGTTTAAGAAAAATTAAAAAAAATGTTTTGATATGTATTTCCTATATGCAAGGAGAGCTTAACATCTCTTCTATATATAGATTCATGTTGAGTATATTATAAATTGAGGAGCTCGACAACTCTTCTTTATATGATATACGTGTGTAGGGGGAGCTTCACATCTCCTCTTATGCATTACATAATATGTGTTATGTGAATTGGGGCTTGTCATCCCTTCTTCATGTAATGCATATGTGTAGGGAAGCTAACTTAGCGTCTTCCTCTTCATGAATGTATATCGCATATAAATCATTATTGATTGATTTGTGTAACCCCTTCTTGATCTCTTTGTTTTTGACAAAAAGCGGGAGAAAAATTTGTTGATTGTGTTTTACCCCTTTGTTGATGATTGACAAAAAGGAGGAGAAAGATTTTGAGTTTATATGCATGGTTGAGTAAGATTTATGTTTATGCATATATATTTTTGTTTTGCAAATAGGAGAAAAAGATTTATTTTGTTTTATCTCCATTCATTTGCATACATGTTTATGAGCTTTATTGCATATATTTATTATTTATGTCTATGCATGAGTTAAGGGGGAGCTTCTTTGAAGCTTTACTTTAATCCATGCATATATAACTTTCATGAGTTTTGTCATCATCAAAAAGGGGGAGATTGTTGGCCCAAAGGCCTATCACCCTAGTTTTGATGATGATCAACTCATGAAGTTATGTTTACTAATGATCTTGTGTTTAATTAATGACAGATTCATTATCAAGATCTTAGTAGGTGCATAGCTCAACAAAGGATAAAATGTCAAGATTTGGAGCTAGCACGGTGTGATCCAAGGAGCTTTTGGATCAAGCTTGGACCAAGTCAAGAAGATGAGAAGCCTTCAAGTGAGGACTTCAAGAAGATGAAGACTTGTGTCTAGGTATAAGATTTTGTTTTTATTTTTAGATAAAATGTAAAGGATAGAGTAGTTGGTGGATTGCTCAAGTATATATCACACACACACTCTTGATAGTTTTGTTTTTACAAAATAATTTTTATTTTGGAAAATGCATGTTTGGATTTTGGTATTTCTCATATACATATCTTTAAACCAAAACCAAGTTTAGAGCTTTATGACAAAAACTTAGATATTTCATCTTATTTGTGTAGTGGATCATATCCATACACACTATGCTTTAATGAGTTCAAAATATCTAGTTTTTATTTAAAGATGTTTTGGAAAAACATAGTTTAGAATACATGTTTTGGAAAATACAGTTTTTATCATGAGCCAAATATTTCAAAGTTACAAAAATAGTCCAATCTTTTATAACATGCCTTGATTTTGTGCAAGCATGTTTGTTTATCAAAGTATATTGGTAAAACTATTTTTGTAGATTTTTAAGTATTTTATGGGATTTTATTTGAGCCAAAAAGACTAACTTTTTAATCCCAGAAAATTATTTCAGGCTTCGGATAAGTCGACTTACTACCTTTATAGTCGACTAATTCTGAAGTCGGCCGACCGGACCGGTCGACCGACGTGCACGCCTTTGTGCACTGGAGGACGGCTGACCGTGCCGGTCGACCGCTCCAGAGAGCAGAGCTCTCTGGAAAGTTCGGCCGACCGTACGGGTCGACCGACAGAGAGTTCAACTCTCTGCTCTAGTGGCTCGGTCGACCCGGGCGGTCGACCGTGGCTCCAACGGTCGGATTTCTGACCGTTGGCGGTCGACCGACCCGGTCGACCGGCAGCTCTGACAGACCCCAACGGCTAGTTTTTGATAGCCTATAAATTTGGGGGTTTGGTCATTGTTTTGAGCTAAGTTTTTCAAGTAGGTTTTCACCAGTTTTTCCTGAATCATTTAGAGGTTTTCCTCCACTTGATTTAGAGCAAATATTTCCAATCAAAAGGAGAGATTTATCAAGAGTGTAAAAGAGAATTTCTTAAGTTTTCCTCCACCATCTCTTTCCTAGTTTTTCTCACACAAACACTTGAGCTATCCATTGCTATTCATCTTATAGGAGTGTTGCAGTGAGAGTGCTTTAGGTGATCAAAGTGTTGTGATCACCAAAGTTCATCTTTGTTCCTTTGAGGAGGCGGACGTGTGTGTCCGTGTTGTTTCGAGTTCGGGTGCGAACTCCGTGTTTGAGGTGCGGCCTCGACGAGCTAGTGAGCTTGCGGTGTGTACGGGACTAGAGAGTCTGAGGGCTTGTAGGTGTTGCGGCACCGAGGAGAGATCCATTGGGATCTTGCATAGTGGAAATCCTTCGTGTGTCGAAGGCGGGGATGTAGAGCAAGTGTGCTCGAACCTCGAAACATACCCTTGTGTTTGCGATTGCCTTTTCTCTCTCTCTCTCTCTCTTACTTGTTTATATCTTGCATGTGTTTATTGTTCATCTTTATATGCTAGATATACATTGTGTGCTTTATTGATATATTTGCTTGGGATTGTTTGCTAACACTTGTATTCAACCAAGAGAGCCAACGCGGCACCTCAACCCATTCAAGGGGAATCTAGAGGAGTTTGTCCAGAGCCCTTCATGGGGAATTCGGCAACACTCTTGTGTTATACGTGGTATTTAGTATAAAAGTTTTATTTGGTCATAATTGTTCTTAGCTTCCGTATTATTTGCATCATTTGGCATTAAGTGACCATTAGATTAGCCATCACCTATTCACCCCCCCTCTAGGTGAACCTTCAATTGGTATCAGAGCTTGGTACTCTTATTTGGTCTAACAACCTAGAGTTAAAGATCCTCATTTTTAGGCTAATCACATATTTTGTACACACACCATGGACTTCATGTCACCACCCATGTTTGACATTGTTAACATCCATATATGGAAGGTGAAGATGTCCTTGTACCTCAAAGCCCTAGGTTATCATGTTTATCTTGCCACTACTAATAATGCATATTTTTTAGATGGTAAGAATTTTGAGGCTAATGCAAAAGCCCTTCATGCTTTAAAGTCTACCCTAGATGATGTTTATTTATCTAGAGTTTCTAACTTTGATTCGGCTTTTGTAGTTTGGAATACCCTCATCTCCCTTGACAAAAATGACCAATACTATGCGGGGAGTGATTCGGACGTTGGAAGCGACACCTCCAACGTGTGCTATATGGTCCAAGGGGATAACCCCCTTGAGGTAACTACCGAATCCAAGGATGAGGATACTAACATGTCATATGATGAGCTATCTACTTTTTGTCAATTATTGCTTAATAAATATGACATGATTAAGAAAGACAATAAAATTTGAAAAAGAAGTTGGATTGCATGCATATAGAACAAGATTCTTTTAAATCTAACATTGCATGTTTAGAAAAAGAAAATAAAGATTTGAAAAATGAAAATTTTTCCCTTATGTCTAAATTAAATGATCTTTGTGAAGGGAACACGATTTGAAAAATAAAATTATTTTGGTGGAAACTCAAAAGGAAATTGTTTTTCAAGAAAAATACTCTTTGAAAAAGAAAATTTTTGAAAAAGAAAAGGAAAAAGAAAAAGTTTTTAAAAAGAAGAAAAATGACTCTTTATCTCACATGTCTTTACATGCCACCATTGATGATAGTGAGATCACTCTTTTGAAAAATAAAATTAATAGTTTGAGTTCAACTTTGAACTCGTGTGCATTTAGCCATACTAGGTTGGAGTCCTTGTTTGCAAAGAAACAAACTCCTCATGTTCATGCACATCACTCTCATCATGCATTTGCTTATGTTGCACGCCACGATCACAATCACACTCATAATCATACTAAGGTGTACACATGTACACATTGTGGCCGCAAAGGCCATTTAGCAAAATTTTGTTATGATAGAATTAATGCTTTAAATTTTGCTAATAAAAATTTTTGGGTTCCTCAACACAATGCTAACCCCGTGGACCCAAGAAAAAATGGGTACCAAAGTCCCCACCTTTTGTATTTGATGTAGGTGAGGGCTCTCACAAGACGTGAGAGACATGGTGCCTTGATGGTGGGTGCACTTGAACTACAAGGACACATATTGGGATGCATCGCTATCAAGGAGGTTTTGGTGGAAAGACCACTATATTTGGAGCTTTGGAGTTGGTAACAATCTCTAAACTCTCATTTTATTTATGTTCATGCTTGATTCATTCATAATATTTTGAGCATGTTCATGGTTTATGATTTTTTTTGTGCTTCATGTGGTAAAAACATGCTTAGATGTAGTTTTTATCAAAACTTGTATTATACATGTACAAATAGTGAGTTACACGTGACTTATATATGTTTGACTTCATGCTCATTTGTACCCACTATATGCACATGTATAGACTAGTTTTGATGATTCTCATTTATACATGCTTTGCCAATTTTTATGCTTTACTTCATGTATATGTATTTTTAATTCAAATCTAATAAATATACATGTATACCCGTGAGTCTCTTGCCTTCATGCAGATACATTTGATAGACTCTTTTATGTTTGGGATATGTATGTATATTATTAGGATTGGATAAATCATACAAATACCTAGAAGTTTGTTTGTTTTATTGAAAAATGATTTTTCATGTTTTTGTAAAAATTTGATACATGATCTCTTTTGAGCTTCAATGCCTATTTTCATGAAAATGCTACTTACATGACTTTTGAACACTCACACTTTATTTATTTTGTCATGACTTTCATTCATGAACATTTTTATGAGCTTAATCGATCTTGAGTGTAAAACTTTGTGTATTTAGTCTTGATTCATGAAAAACATATGATTTCATGTTTTTGAAGGATCTTTAACTAGTTTTTCAAAAATTATTTTAACTAGTTATTGTTCCAACTAGTTATTGTTCCTCATTTGGTAGTGATTTTCAATGCTAAAATATTTTCAAATCTATTTTTGAAAACCCCTAACTTCTATGGGAGGATGGATGGGCGATTATGCCTTGTATGCTTCATTGAAAATCTTCTATCCTGAGCATATGAAGGGTGGTAGGTTATAAGTTATACACTTGATCTTATTGTTATGTCAATTGGTATCATTGGATTCTTTCAATTGGTATCTAAATTGATAATTTTTGTATATACTCATATTTTGTTTTCTTATATATGTATGTATCAATGTCAATTGGTATACTTATTTCATACATATATATATATGAGTTTCATGTGCTTAACTTTTAATTGGTTCACTTTTTTTAAAAAGCACAAAGTTTATGATGAAAAATAAAAATTTTGGATCATTATGTTTTCCATTGATATCAAAATGCTTCAACTTCATATTTGTTAAATTTCAATTGGTATCAATATGTTTTATAATAATGATTATTTTCAATTAGGTATCTTAAAATTTGATTGTTTTACAAGAGCTCTGATACCTTTAAAAATTTTGTTTAAGAAAAATTAAAAAAAAAATGTTTTGATATGTATTTCCTATTTGCAAGGAGAGCTTAACATTTCTTCTACATATAAATTCATGTTGAGTATATTATAAATTGAGGAGCTTGACAACTCTTCTTTATATGATATACGTGTGTAGGGGGAGCTTCACATCTCCTCTTATGCATTACATAATATGTGTTATGTGAATTGGGGCTTGTCATCCCTTCTTCATGTAATGCATATGTGTAGGGAAGCTAACTTAGCGTCTTCCTCTTCATGAATGTATATCACATATAAATCTTTATGATTGATTTGTATTACCCCTTCTTGATCTCTTTGTTTTTGACAAAAAGGGGGAGAAAATTTGTTGATTGTGTTTTACCCCTTTGTTGATGATTGACAAAAAGGGGGAGAAAGATTTTGAGTTTATATGCATGGTTGAGTAAGATTTATGTTTATGCATATATATTTTTGTTTTGCAAATAGGAGAAAAAGATTTATTTTGTTTTATCTCCATTCATTTGCATACATGTTTATGAGCTTTATTGCATATATTTATTATTTATCTCTATGCATGAGTTAAGGGGGAGTTTCTTTGAAGCTTTATTTTAATCCATGCATATATAACTTTCATGAGTTTTGTCATCATCAAAAGGGGGAGATTGTTGGCCCAAAGGCCTATCACCCTAGTTTTGATGATGATCAACTCATGAAGTTATGTTTACTAATGATATTGTGTTTAATTAGTGACAGATTCATTATCAAGATCTTAGTAGGTGCATAGCTCAACAAAGGATAAAATGTCAAGATTTGGAGCTAGCACGGTGTGATCCAAGGAGCTTTTGGATCAAGCTTGGACCAAGTCAAGAAGATGAGAAGCCTTCAAGTGAGGACTTCAAGAAGATGAAGACTTGTGTCTAGATATAAGATTTTGTTTTTATTTTTAGATAAAATGTAAAGGATAGAGTAGTTGGTGGATTGCTCAAGTATATATCACACACACACTCTTGATAGTTTGTTTTTACAAAAGAATTTTTATTTTGGAAAATACATGTTTGGATTTTGGTATTTCTCATATACATATCTTTAAACCAAAACCAAATTTAGAGCTTTATGACAAAAACTTAGATATTTCATCTTATTTGTATAGTGGATCATATCCATACACACTATGCTTTAATGAGTTCAAAATATCTAGTTTTTTTTTGAAGATGTTTTGGAAAAACATAGTTTAGAAAACATGTTTTGGAAAATACAGTTTTTATCATGAGCCAAATATTTTCAAGTTACAAAAATAGTCCAATCTTTTATAACATGCCTTGATTTTGTGCAAGCATGTTTGTTTATCAAAATATATTGGTAAAACTATTTTTGTTGATTTTTAAGTATTTTATGGGATTTTATTTGAGCCAAAAAGACTAACTTTTTAATCCCAGAAAATTTTTTCAGGCTTCGGATAAGTCGACTTACTACCTTTATAGTCGACTAATCCTGAAGTCGGCCGACCGGACCGGTCGACCGACGTGCACAGACGTGTACGCCTTTGTGCACTGGAGGATGGCCGACCGTGCCGGTCAACCGCTCCAGAAAGCAGAGCTCTCTGGAAAGTTCGGCCGACCGTACGGGTCGACCGACAGAGAGCTCAACTCTCTGCTCCAGTGGCTTGGTCGACCCGGGCGGTCGACCGTGGCTCCAACGGTCGGATTTCTGACCGTTGGCGGTCGACCGACCCGGTCGACCGGCAGCTCTGACAGACCCCAACGGCTAGTTTTTGACAGCCTATAAATTTGGGGGTTTGGTCATTGTTTTGAGCTAAGTTTTTCAAGTGGGTTTTCACCAGTTTTTCCTGAATCATTTAGAGGTTTTCCTCCACTTGATTTAGAGCAAATATTTCCAATCAAAAGGAGAGATTTATCAAGAGTGTAAAAGAGAATTTCTTGAGTTTTCCTCCACCATCTCTTTCCTAGTTTTTCTCACACAAACACTTGAGTTATCCATTGCTATTCATCTTATAGGAGTGTTGCAGTGAGAGTGCTTTAGGTGATCAAAGTGTTGTGATCACCAAAGTTCATCTTTGTTCCTTTGAGGAGGCGGACGTGTGTGTCCGTGTTGTTTCGAGTTCGGGTGCGAACTCCGTGTTTGAGGTGCGGCCTCGACGAGCTAGTGAGCTTGCGGTGTGTACGGAACTAGAGAGTCCGAGGGCTTGTAGGTGTTGCGGCACCGAGGAGAGATCCATTGGGATCTTGCATAGTGGAAATCCTTCGTGTGTCGAAGGCGGGGATGTAGAGCAAGTGTGCTCGAACCTCGAAACATACCCTTGTGTTTGCGATTGCCTTTTCTCTCTCTCTCTCTCTCTCTCTCTCTCTCTCTCTCTTACTTGTTATATCTTGCATGTGTTTATTGTTCATCTTTATATGCTAGATATACATTGTGTGCTTTATTGATATATTTGCTTGGGATTGTTTGCTAACACTTGTATTCAACCAAGAGAGCCAACGCGGCACCTCAACCCATTCAAGGGGAATCTAGAGGAGTTTGTCCAGAGCCCTTCACGGGGAATTCGGCAACACTCTTGTGTTATACGTGGTGTTTAGTGTAAAAGTTTTATTTGGTCATAATTGTTCTTAGCTTCCGCATTATTTGCATCATTTGGCATTAAGTGACCATTAGATTAGCCATCACCTATTCACCCCCCCTCTAGGTGAACCTTCAGTTTTGCTCGAGGACGAGTAAAAGATAGGTATGAGGGTGTGATCGGTCATTAATATTGCACATTCATTATCATATTCTCAACTTATTATAAAATAAACTCTGCTTTTTCCTAATTATTGTTTAATTTATTTGCAGGCCCATTCCTAAAGGAGAGTGAAGAGAAATGAGCCCAAAAGCCCATCAAATTCTGAATTAAATCAGAATTAATTCGAACTCAGTAAATCAGGGTAGATCCGGTCGGTTCAGATCGGTTGAAAACCAGTTAGAACAAATCCCTACAAATCAATCGATTGAAGCCAAGGATCAAAGGCCATTTCGTCAAAATCCCAGACTTAAACTACAAATCCAGCTGATGATAAACATCAATCGCGAAGCCGGGGAGTACCACCAATAGGGTGTGGCCACCTGGCCACACCCTGGCCGCGAAAAACGCGGCCAAAGCCGCGTTTTCGCGGCTTTGTTAGAGAGTTAGGGGGAGCGTTTGCTCCCCCTATCTTCATACGCTCTCATAGGTTGGGTTTTGCCTATAAATACTGGGAATTTCTTAGCGTACAGGGGACGACCATGTAGAGATAGAATTTAGTCCACATTTTTATTCTTTTTATTATAGGTTTTTATTTTTTTCATATAATTTTTATTTCTTTGTAAGTATAGTTTAGACTGAGATTCATGTAAGTAAGAGAGAGGCTTATGTTGAGAGTGACACTGATGTACCTCCTTCTTTCTTCCATCGTTTCTGCAAGCAATAAAAGGTAATTTTTTGTTATGTCTATCTTTACTTTTATTTCTTCTTCTTCTTTCTACTTTTCCTCTTTAGGTTATGATGAGCATTCAAGTGAACCTTGAAGCATCAGTATAGTCATGTTTGTGTGAGTGCCAACGATATTACATGATGATGTTCTCCTCCTCAAGATTATGTATCGTTTCATTCTTGTTCTTCTTGATAATGTAACGCGAATAGGGACTGAGCTCGATCTTACGTTTTATGCGTTGAATGCCTCTGAAGTAAGGTAGAACATGCAAGAGTTCCAGGTAAGTCATCAACCAGAGGAGGTAAGTATTTCTTTAATCTTTTCTTTCTTTTCTTTTATTTCTTTAGTTTAGACACCAACACCAACAACACCCAACTCTTCCATCACTCATTTCGATTTCTTTGTACATATCATTTCTAGTTTTTCCATCTTCTTAATCTACCATCTTCTTCCTAACTCACTTTAACCTAATTTTTCTCTTTTTCTTTACAAGAACTAAAAGAAGAATTTTTAACCATCCTTTGTATCTTAAAAGAAAATTTACTAAAAAAAGCTTCCATTTCTAGTCCCTCCTTGTGGATCACGATCTGTATAGCCACTTGCTATCGCGATAGAATTGAGCACCTTGCACTTTTATTTTATATTTCTGAAATTCTGTATTTTGTGTGCAGGTTCAACCTCAGTCAGTACTTCTCTTTTCTTTCTTTGTTCTCTTTTCTTTACATTCTTTCAAATATTGAAGAACTTTTAACACACATGTGAATCAATCGGTAAAGCTTCTATCGCCTCCCTCCTTGTGGATTCGACTCGGTTTAGCCTCTATGCTATAACGGAAGTATCGAGGAAGCCAAAGCACATACACTTTACATCTTGATTACAAAACATACATGATTGAGTTAGAACCTGCGCACAAAAATACAGAATTTCAGAACTTTTATAACAAAGTGCAAGGTGCTTAATTTTACCGCTATAGCAAGTGGCTATGCGGGTCGTGATCCACAAGGAGAGACTAGCGATGGAAGCTCTTTTAGTAAGATCTCTTCTAGGTTACAAAGAATGTTTAATGATCTTCTTTTAGTTCTTAAAAGGAAAATGGAAAAAGAGTTATAGTTAAGTTAGGAAGAAAGTTATAGAAGAGAAGGTGGAGAAAATGGAAGTGGATATGTACAAAGAAATGAAAAAGAGTTAAAGAAATTTGAAAGATTATGGTGTTGGTAATTTACACTAAAATTAAAAGGAAAAAATTAAAAACTAAAAACATACTTACCTTTGACCCATAACGACGATGTACCTTGAAGGCGAGCGAAGAATAGCAGATGAGATCTTTCCCATTCCTGATTTATACTATGAAATGAAGGGGCGAGCTACACTATCATAGAAATGGATATCCATCACCATAAGCCATCAACGACATTTGCAAAGACAAGGCAACTTCGAGGCTATCGATTTCATTTGGATCCACAAACACAGAAGAGGGAAGCGAAAAAATAAGAATAGAAAAGAGAAGAAAACTTTGATTCGATTCAATTAACAATGGAAAAAAGATCACTTACACTGGTGTCACCTTCAGTACAAGCTTGCTCTCATTCCTTCATGAAATTATCCTCTCCTCTCAATTACATAAAGAAAATAAAAATTATATGAAAGAAAATAAAAAAAAAAACCTAAGTTACAAACTACAAATTAGCTTAAGTTCTACTCTCTACTTGGCCCTCTTCTATACGCTCTGAAAATCTCAGTATTTATAGGCAAAACCCAATATAGGAGAGTGTATGAAGATAGGGGTAGCAAACGCTCCCCCTAACTCCCTAACAAAGCCGCAGAGTGGCTAGGGTGTGGCAAGGTGGCCACACCCTATTGGTGGTACTCCCTGGCTTCGTGATTTGCTTTTATCTTTAGCTGGATTTGCAGTTTAAGTCCGAGATTTTGACAGAATGGCCTTTGATCTTTGGCTTCAACTGATTGATTTGTAGAAATTTGTTCTAACTGGTTTTCAACCGATCTGAACCGACCTGATCTGCCCTAATTTACTAACTTCGAATTAACTCTGATTTAAATCAAAATTTGGTAGGCTTTTGGGCTCATTTCTCTTCCCTCTCCTTTAGGAATAGGCCTATAAATAATTTAAACAATAATTAGGAAAAATCAGAGTTTATTTTATAATAAGTATAAGAATATGATAATGAATGTGTAATATTAGCGACCGATCATACCCTCATACCTATCTTTTGCTCGTCCTCGAGCAAAACAACTAAACAAAAAATATTGGACCACTTTCGCAGGTCACGCGATTGCACCAGGTCATTAAACCTTTAGGTTTCCCCTAGAGGATGAGTTCTGTCTCGTGAGGGTTTTCAGTGGATTACACCCACAAAATCCACAAAGAAAGAGAAAAATGTTAGTATTTTGAAAACACATATTGAAAAAAAATATTTGAAATATTATTGTAAGTTTTAAGTAATCTATAAGTTATAGGAAAACCGAATTTTTCATTCCTAAACTTAGTCTCTATTCAAAAATTTGTTATCAAGTAAAATAAGGAGTCAAATCGTACTTCTCATCTAGTCTATTACTTTACCCTAAGTCATATGCACCTTGTGAACGTGAAAATTTTGACTAAGGGTTCTTTAACGCTAACTCTTATGCCTTATTTATTTTATTTTTTTATTATTATTTTTTTATTTTATTTTTGGTGGTATTATTTTTTAGTTCTATTAGGCTTTCTAATCTGCCCATGTAACGAGCCTTTAATCAGTGACTCTCAAACCAAACGATCTTAGGGCACCGGGTGAGAAAACACCCAAGGACTTAAGGACTCGAGTAAACAAGGCCACAAAACTAAGGATTTTATTATATGAACCGCTTAGGCGTGAATACTTATGCTTTATTAAGCACAAATACCCAGCTTGATCAGAGGATTTTTATATATATATTTTCAAACTTATCTAATCATCTTTCGCATAAATACCAAGGCTTACTTAGGCCAAAGCACTTAGCTAATCAATAATTAGATTTGATCATTTTTCATAGATATATTTTTTCTTTTTTTTATAAGGCATAAGAATCTTTATTTTTGAACACTAAGTGTGTAAGTGTATAAGGTGTGCATATTTCTTCAAGGTAAAGATCAAGACTAAATTACTTTCACAAACTTTCTTCCTATCCTTAAAAATCAAACAAATAATCTTATTTTGATCAAGTATAAGAAATCCTAATTATGATTCTCCTATTCCTTAAAATTGACTTAATTTCTTACAAAAAATTATGTCAAAATATTATTTCTTTATTTTCAACAAGTTTGTTTTTAAAAGTAAAGAAAATGTTAACTTTTTTCTTTTCTATTTTTAAATAAAAAGAAAAACCTAAGTTATGTTAGACCCTCCCCCATACCTATCTCATGCATTGTCCTCAATGTATGAATTAATACATAACTACATGAAAACGAAGAAAGGGAAGGAAAATATTATCTTAAAGTGGTGGTTCTGACGGTGGTCTGATTGGTCCACGAAATGCGGCCCAATCGAATTTTCGTAGAGTTCGGAGAAACCCACCAGAAATCTCTCTAATATAACCTACTAAAATGATGTATACATTGAAATCACCTAGAGGGGGGGTGAATAGGTGATGGCTATATGATAATGGCAATTATGCGGAATTTAAAAAATTTAACTCTAAACAATTAGCACAATACAATATTTCTTGCAAGTAAAAGACAATGTAAAATTGCAAGTAATAAAGGAGATAGAGTTAGAAGAATTTGAGCAAACGCAAACACGCCGATATGTTTCCGAGGTTCGAGCCACGCTCTACGTCCCCGCCTTCACACTTGAAGGATTTCCACTATTGAGGATCCCACCGGATCAACAATACAAGGACAACACTTGTCCGTCTCCCGTGATGCCACTACACCACCTTGAGCACACTAGCTCGCCTTGAGGCCGATGCCTCTACAACTTCACTCAATTACAATGGAAGTGATCACACTTGATCACTTTACAAAAGGCTCACTAAGCACAATCCTAGAACCAAATAGTAGACTTAGAGTATGGGATTGTGTAGTGCAAAACTAGAGAGAAGTAGAGGAATAGGCTCCAAGTAAGGTGTATGAAATTTAGGCTTTGGAGAGAAAAATCTTTTCTAAAATGAACTTTGAAATCTTTTCACAACTCTTGTAAAATTGCACTTGATAGCTCTAAAATCATTAGTCATTTCATATGAAGTGACCACCTATTTATAGGGGTCAAAAACTGCTCAAGAGATTCGTTGGAGACAAATCCCTAAAGTCAAAGAGTCAGAAAATATAGCTGTTGAGTCTGTCAGAACTTTTGACAGACTACCGGTCGACCGGGTCGGTCGACCGCCAACGGTCGAAAATCCGACCGTTGGGGCTCACCGGTCGACCGGGTCGGTCGACTGGCAATTTCCAGAGAGCAAAGGGTTTGGGCCGGTCGAGTATCGGTCGACTCCCGGTCGACTGATACGCACATGCACAGTTGTGCATGTCGGTCGAGTCCCGGTCGACTGCCGGTCGACCGGTCACTGTGAGTTTCTGAAAAATCAGAATTTACAGGACCTGGACAATTTTGGATTTGGTTTTGGGTCTTGGATAAAATGTTTTGGTCTTGAAAAATCATAGAGTATGAGCATGTGTCATACTACTAACAAGGTAAAATACTTGGTAAAAATTCTTTTGATAAAAACTTGATTTTCCATAAAATGTTTTTCCAAAAACTAGTCTTTCTAAAATCGTATTTCCAAAATAAATATGTTCATTTAAAACTAAGTTTGGAAATCGAAATAGAAGTCTTTTTGAAGCCATAAACCACTCTAGAAAATGTGTGTGTGTGATATCCCATATCTCTACTTCTACTATTTAGTTTTGACAAAAATTCTAAAACAAAATAGACAAAATACAAATCTTGGATTCTTGATCTTTTTCTTGATTTATTCTTTAGCGCAAATTCCCGAAGCTTCCTATGTGCTTTAGCTTGGGAGTGCAAATCTTGGGCAAACTCCAAAAGTGTGAGTCTTTTAGTGGAGTCGTCAAAATCTGTTTCTTGAACCTGAAATACTTTTAAACAAGATTATTAAATACATAACTAAATACGTTTTGCTATCATCAAAATAACCGGGATAATGGCCTTTGGGCCAACAATCTCCCCCTTTTTGATGATGGCAAAACATATGTAGTTATCACAAAATATTTTGGGTAGAGTCTTCAAATGAAGCTCCCCCACAACACAAGCATATATAAAAATCATACTCAGGCATAGTGATAAAAAAAATAAACATCACACATCCATGCCAATCACAACATATCAACTACTCATGTCATATCATAGATAAGGAAATAAGTCTCATACATGACATAAATACATACCACAAAAGATACATGTCCACAAAAATAAAAGGTGTCCAACAAAATAAGTCAAGTACATAACAAAAATAACAAAGAGTCATAACAAAATATCTCTCTCTCTCCAAATATCTCTCCCCCTTTTTGACATCATCAATAAAGGGGAGGTCACTCAACAGCATCACTCAGTCGCCTCGTCATCCTCCTCCTCGTCATCATCAGAGCCCTCGGCCATCGTCTGGTCATCACCATCATCTGAGGAAGAAGAGGAATCTACCTCCTCTGTATCCAAGGCATCAACTCTGGGGCGCGGTGGTGGAATAGAGACGCGAGCTCTGGGAGGGAAAGGAGGACCAGTGGCAGGGAGTCGACGAGCACCCGGAGTCCCATCAGGAACGACTATGTCCAATTTTGTGAACAGAGACTGAAACTGAACATCCACAAATCTCATGGATTCAGCCATATAAGACAAGTCGTTTCGGACCTCCGCCCGAAAAGCAGAATCCATAGCAGCACGAGAATCCATATCTGCACGAAGTGCAGAGACTTGCTCTCCGACCCAGGCCTGATGAGCCTCGATCATTGAGCGGACCTCAGAAGCAGAAGCACCCTGAAACTCAGGAGCAGGAAAAACAGGAGGTGGAGCTGGAGCTGGATCAGCTGCAGGAACAGGTGGTGGTTGCACAGCTGCGTGTCGACGCAACTGAGCTTCCATCATCTTCAAAGCAGCAGCATTGATATCAGATGAGGGTTTTGAAGGGGCTTGACCAGAAAGATCGAAGTCTAAAGCCCTAAGCAGATGGGTAATGAGCATGCCGTAAGGCAGACTCCTACCAGCAGTGCGAATCTGATCACAACTCATGTGAGAAGCGATCACTCGAGGGAAATTTATCCTAATGCCTTTAAGGAGGCAATAGATAATCAGAGGAACAGGACCTCGAGCATGACTGAATTCACCAGATTTAGGCACGATGTTGTGAAAAATAATCTTAGCAAGGACCTGAGATTGGAGGGAATACTGACTCACAATCTCATTCCTTACCAAATCGGGATCGTCATTCCGGTGAATGAGAGTGGATGCGGTGAGCGAAGACTCACCCTCCGGATATTCAGAAAAATCATGTAGGTCATGAAAGTAAACATCTATTCCATCAGTGGAAAGATGAAGAATCCTAGCAAACTGACCTAGGGAAATATTTATGTCCCTACCCATCACACGGGAGATGATCCGGTTCCCACTAAATTCAAAATTGGCATAGAAATAGGGAACCAAGGATGTGTAAACCTTCTCCCTGATGGGGAGAAAATCCACAAGATTGTTGGCACGGAGAATGTGGGGGATGTCAAGGTGTTCAAAGTCATGGATAGCCACATACCTACCCGAAATTGTGTTCCTAGGGGCTAGATGTGTGTAACGGTCAGAGGCAAGATCGTTACGCAACAAAGGATCAGTCCTAGGGGCTTGAGAGGAGGATTGGGCAATGCCCTTTCCCTTCTCAGAACGATGCCTTTTAGGAGGCATGATAAAAATCAAATTTTTAGGGTTTTGCAGGTAAAGGCACGATCTAGATGATCAATCAACCTAATATGAAGACAAAAGAAGTGATATATCTAAGCTAGAAAGGAAGAACAGATGTAAAATCCGAATTTTTACCTTGAGAAAATTCTGAAACCCTAGCTTGAAAATCTGGAATTTCTGAAAATCTGATGGACGGATCGGCTTGAGATTGAAGATCTGAATTAGGAATGAGGAGTTTGAGATGGGTTTTGAAAGAATTTGAGATCAGGTGAACGGATTTGAAGTTAGAAAATTTGGGAAGAAGAAAGTCCTGCGGCTCGCTGAGAGAGAAATGAGAGAGTGAGCGAAACAGTGGAAAAAAAAAGTCAAATATAGGCCAGAATACGACGATCGGTCGACTGGGGTTAAGGGCCGGTCGACCGAAAAGATACAGAGAGTACGCACTCGGATCGGTCGACTGGTCCAATAAAGGCAGTCGACCGGTAGCAGAAAAAAAATCCAAAATTTTTCTCTCAGGCAGCGCCGGTCGACTGGGGTTAGGGTCCGGTCGACTGGTGCTGTCTGAAAATCTGCTACCAGATTCTGACCCAGAAAAAAAAAAATTTTAAAGAAAAATTATAACAAATATGATATATTATAACATACAGGGATACAACAACCAGTTTTAAATCTTTATTTTAGTGATCACATCAACAAAAACTTCACACAAAATGTTTTAATTTTATTTTACAAATTTAAACAAAGATTTAAAGATGTTGAAGCCGAATACCCAGTGACTGGTTCTGAACTTCATCCTCTTGATTCCTCTTGAATGAGTTGAGGTGCGCAATTGCCATCTTTAAGGTATTTGTTTAAACAAGAAATTTTGATTATTAATTTATACTTTTGAAAAATAGTATATACATATAGATACACAAAAATATGGACATGTGGACAAATATGACATAAGGCATAAAAATACAAGATATGAAAATTAACGCAAGGCATGTACACAACATGATAGAAAAGTAGTTCTATATAGGCATGTATCAATGGAATACAAAAGCAAACTATCAATTCTATACACATGTATACATTACCAAAAATCAACAACTATTTTAAAATGGAGATATTACCAATTTAAGGGCAATCTCCAAAAAGTAGGTGCCTCCACGATAGCGATGCAAGCTAGATTTGAACTTTGAGCTTAGTTGCATCTACCACCCAGGCACCGTCTCCCCCTAAGTCTTGGAGGAAGTAGATCCACCTGTATCACCTACATTTGGAGGATCTTTTGGTACCCAAATCTTTGAGGGTCCTTTGGGGTTAGTACCGGGGCGAACCCAAACATATTTATTATTAACATTATTTTTAGCATAACAAAACTTTTCTAAATGGCCTTTGCGGCCACAATGAGTGCAAACATAAATTCTACCACTACTATACATGTATGCATGCTTATGTGTGTGCACATGTTTCCGTGCATGTGTATGTGTATGAGATGCATGTTTCCCTTGGGGTACTCCCTTAGGAAATTTAGATGATATCTTTTTCAAATCAAAAGCATAACTTTTTAAATTTGAGTCCAAAGTTTCAACACGTTTTTGGATCTCAACAAAATCATTTTTATCAATTGAAACTATGGGGGTTTTATCCTTATTTGCAAGTTTATATTTATCAAAATTATTTTTCAATTTTCCAAAAGAGCTAGATAAAGCATCCTTTTCTTTAACAACTATTTCAACTTTATATTTTAAAGCTTCATTTTCTCTTTTTAATTTCTTATTTTGAGATTGGGAAATCTCATACCTATTTTGCAATTCTTCAAAAAAATGTGCAAGCTCATCCATTGTTAAATCATCATCTTCTAAAGAAGTTTCAAGGGTTACCTTAGAAGTGTCCTCACCTTGTGCCATGAAGCACATGTTCGCGGCGTCGACTTCCTCTTCGGATTCGAAATCCGTATCATCCCATGTAGCAGCCAACGCTTTCTTCTTCTTCCCGTGCTTGGAGGTGGTTGCTTGAAGAGCGGGACACTCGGCAATTAGATGACCGATCTTCTTGCAATGGAAGCAAGGACCGGGTTCTTCTCTTTTCTTCTCATACCTTCCTTGAGGTCTCCCTCTTCGGAAGTTGCTTTGCCGTCCCTTCTTGTAGAACATCTTGCCCACCTTCCGGATGAGCATGGCGAAGTCCTCATCGCAATCATCCGATGAGTCGTCCTCCTCAATGGTAGGAGTGGCTTTGAAGGCTATTGATTTCTTCTTTGGAGCCTCCCTTTCTTCTCGAACCTTCATCTCCATCTCATGTGTTTTGAGATTGCCGATGAAGCCGGAGAAGTCCATCTCCTCCTTGTCATTTAGTTCCTTGAGGGTTGTCGCCTTGACTTCCCAAGCTTTGGGAAGAGCTCGAATCACCTTCCTTATCTTTTGATCGTTGTCAATCTTGTCGCCTAAGGAAGAAAGAGCATTAGTTATTTTTGTAAAGCGAGTGAGCATGTCATCAATGCTCTCATTATCAATCATGTAAAAATTCTCATATTGAGAACGTAGCAAGTCAACTTTTGCTCTCTTGACTTGTGACGTTCCCTCATGAGTCACAATAAGCATGTTCCAAACTTCATATGCCGATTTACAATTAATGATGCGTGCAAGGTCATCTTCATTAAGTGCTTGTGTTAATGCATATTGTGCCCTAGCATTTGCTTCATAGTCCTTGGTGGTATCCTCGGACCATGTTTTCTCATCACTAGTGGGTTCAATGAAATCTTTGGTGATGGCCCTAGCTACCTTAACTCCTAGGGATTTTAAGAAAAGGTTCATCTTGACCTTCCAAATGGGGAAGTTCAAGCCATCAAATTTGGGTGGGGACTTAATGCTTGAGAAATCTAGAGATGCCATGAATGAACAATAAGTATGATGCACAAAAACAAAATACAACAAATGAATATAGCCAAAAGTATGGATCTCCCTAAGGTTGTTAGACCAATTACTAGGGTTTGGCTCTGGTACCAATTGAAATCACCTAGAGGGGGGTGAATAGGTGATGGCTATATGATAATGGCAATTATGCGGAATTTAAAAAATTTAACTCTAAACAATTAGCACAATACAATATTTCTTGCAAGTAAAAGACAATGTAAAATTGCAAGTAATAAAGGAGATAGAGTTAGAAGAATTTGAGCAAACGCAAACACGCCGATATGTTTCCGAGGTTCGAGCCACGCTCTACGTCCCCGCCTTCACACTTGAAGGATTTCACTATTGAGGATCCCACCGGATCAACAATACAAGGACAACACTTGTCCGTCTCCCGTGATGCCACTACACCACCTTGAGCACACTAGCTCGCCTTGAGGCCGATGCCTCTACAACTTCACTCAATTACAATGGAAGTGATCACACTTGATCACTTTACAAAAGGCTCACTAAGCACAATCCTAGAACCAAATAGTAGACTTAGAGTATGGGATTGTGTAGTGCAAAACTAGAGAGAAGTAGAGGAATAGGCTCCAAGTAAGGTGTATGAAATTTAGGCTTTGGAGAGAAAAATCTTTTCTAAAATGAACTTTGAAATCTTTTCACAACTCTTGTAAAATTGCACTTGATAGCTCTAAAATCATTAGTCATTTCATATGAAGTGACCACCTATTTATAGGGGTCAAAAACTGCTCAAGAGATTCGTTGGAGACAAATCCCTAAAGTCAAAGAGTCAGAAAATATAGCTGTTGAGTCTGTCAGAACTTTGACAGACTACCGGTCGACGGGTCGGTCGACCGCCAACGGTCGAAAATCCGACCATTAGGGCTCACCGGTCGACCGGGTCGGTCGACTGGCAATTTCCAGAGAGCAAAGGGTTTGGGCCGGTCGAGTATCGGTCGACTCCCGGTCGACTGATACGCACATGCACAGTTGTGCATGTCGGTCGAGTCCCGGTCGACTGCCGGTCGACCGGTCACTGTGAGTTTCTGAAAAATCAGAATTTACAGGACCTGGACAATTTTGGATTTGGTTTTGGGTCTTGGATAAAATGTTTTGGTCTTGAAAAATCATAGAGTATGAGCATGTGTCATACTACTAACAAGGTAAAATACTTGGTAAAAATTCTTTTGATAAAAACTTGATTTTCCATAAAATGTTTTTCCAAAAACTAGTCTTTCTAAAATCGTATTTCCAAAATAAATATGTTCATTTAAAAACTAAGTTTGGAAATGGAAATAGAAAGTCTTTTTGAAGCCATAAACCACTCTAGAAAATGTGTGTGTGTGATATCCCATATCTCTACTTCTACTATTTAGTTTTGACAAAAATTCTAAAACAAAATAGACAAAATACAAATCTTGGATTCTTGATCTTTTTCTTGATTTATTCTTTAGCGCAAATTCCCGAAGCTTCCTATGTGCTTTAGCTTGGGAGTGCAAATCTTGGGCAAACTCTAAAAGTGTGAGTCTTTTAGTGGAGTCGTCAAAATCTGTTTCTTGAACCTGAAATACTTTTAAACAAGATTATTAAATACATAACTAAATACGTTTTGCTATCATCAAAATAACCGGGATAATGGCCTTTGGGCCAACATACATAAATGATTTTTATTAAATATTTTACCCCATCTAATTTCCAAATCTCATAATTAATTTCAGAGTCAATTGTATCAACGCCCATGACCCAAAATGGAGTGTGAAAAGATAGAATGATTGACTTGGACTTAGGAAGTACGGGAACTAATACCGACTCAGAAAAGTGACTTAAGTCAAGTAAAGATTCATGAGTCGAGATTGATTCAGGAAGTGAGTCCAAATTAAGAAGTTGAAACTCAAGTCCACATTCATTTCTTCACAATGGAATGTGACTTAATATTGGTGATTCAAGTTCAAGAATGATAGGTGTGGGAATCAAAACTGACTCTAAAATATTACTCAAGTCGAGTAACAAAACAGGAGTCAATATTGATTCGCGAATTTGAACTGGATCATAAATTTGAGAATCTAGGTCACATTTCTCATTGAGTTCAATTTCATAAAAATGAGAACTTGTCAATTTGTCAATGGGACTTTCAAAAGTATGAAATTGTTCAAGTTCAATATGATGATCATAAAATATTGGCAACTCAATTTCATGATGAACTGGCACAGGATCCAATGTTGACTCGGGAAAAAGATTGAAATCAGGTGAAGACACCGGAGTCATTATTGAATCAGGAAGTAGAATTGAATTACCAAGTTGAGATTCAGGATCATATTCATTCTCAAGTTCAATTTCAGGAAAGGGATAACTTGCCAAACTGTCAATGTTATTTTCAAAATTTAGAGTTTGGGCAAGTTCAAATGGTTGTGCTGAAATGGAATCTTGTTTTCTAAAACAACATGATTCTTTGGCTCTAACAGAATGGTTAGCGACATCAGAAATGGTCAAACAGTGAGAACGGAGAGTTTGGACCATCATATCTATGTCATGATTATGAGCGATTTGAGCTTGAGTCATGGCTTCAAACATCTTTTCATAGTTGATTGGTTCATCGTTTTGTTGCGATTGGACTTGAAAAGATGAAGTGTTGTTTTGGAATTTGTGGTGAAAGTGTGAGTCCGTTAGATTTTGTGATTGTTGCTTAGACTTACGCATACTCATTTCCAAGATTGATGGTTTTCTATTTTGAACTGGTGGAACTGAGTATGAATCTTGAAAATACTGTGAACAAGATGGATAAGGAGGACAAGTTGGTGAAAATTGGACTCGGGGGAGGTGAATCCCCATTGACTCTGTGAAGAGTTGAAATTATTTTGAAAATTATGGTCATAAGATTGAGGGCATGGGTTATATTGATTCGGATAAGACCAATCCGGCACACTAGGTTGGTTAAAGGTATGATATGCCGGGTTGGTAATATCCGAAAAAGAGATCAGGGTGTAATATGGATTACCATTAAAATTGGAAGAATTATTGTTATAAGCTATATCACACAATAAATGTCAAACACAAACAAAGAAAAGACAAACAAATAAGCAAACAAATAAAAAGAAAAAAATCTAACCTAAGTTAGGGTAAACCTTAGACTTAGAAGACTCCTAACTGGTTAGACTGTCTACGGGAGTATATTGCCGAATCTGACCACAAGTTAATCGGCCAGGTAGGGGCAAGATTGGTGGGAGGTATCCGCTCAAAAGCGACGGGCCTAATTAAGCCAAACCACCAGCCTTCGGGGTTTCGCCCCTCAATCCCCAATCTTAGTCACCAATCTGACAAGAGTCAATTCAAATCAACTTCCCCCTTAGGCCAGTCTCCTATTTGAGTCCGAGATGTCCCTAGGGCTAACGTCTACTCAATTTTAGTTAGGCTTGGGTTAGTGAGTGAGAAGATTATTTGTGGGCTAAGGGAGGGTAATGACTTTCCCACCTTATCTTGTTTATAGGACAAGCCCTTAAATCAATTTAGTGCAGTGTACAAGTATATAGAAAAAAGTAACACTCAAGTAATATTTCATACAAGAATGAGCCTTATACTAAATGTTATTCACACATACCTTGGCTCCAGCACTCTTCAACAGTAAATAAAAATGTAATGAAATAGACACGTGCCTAAATGCAAAGTCTAAATCATTTTTATCATTTACAATCAACTTTTTACTGTTGTGTTAGAAATGTATATACAGTGAGTCAAATAAGGAAATAAATGCTACAGATATTAAGCTATACAATTCAGCCAACCTGCAAAAAATACAGGTTAGTAGTTCACTCAGATTGCCACAGAAATGTAGCAAATCTGAGGGCTTCTGGGCTCTGCTTTCTTGAGCAGAGTCCAGCGCCACTTATATGTCCACTGCAGCAAAAATTCGTTATTGTTAAATCTTTATACCAAAAACAAAGAAGAGGTTAGCCAAAAATGTAAACTTTAAAGAGAGAATAACTTACCGTCCCTCCCCAGCAACAGCGCCAAAATTGATTGAGTTAGAACCTGCGCACAAAAATACAGAAATTCAGAACTTTTATAATAATAGTACAAGGTGCTCAATTCTACCGTTATACTAAGTAGCTATGTGGGTCGTGATTCACAAGGAGAGACTAGCGATGGAAGCTTTTTTAGTAAGCTCTCTTCTAGGTTACAAAGAATGATAATGATCGTCTTTTAGTTCTTAAAAGGAAAATGGAAAAAGAGTTATAGTTAAGCTAGGAAGAAAGTGATAGATAGAGAAGATGGAGAAAATGAAAGTGGATATGTACAAAGAAATGAAAACGAGTGAAAGAAATTTAAAAGATTATGGTGTTGGTAATTTACACTAAAATTAAAAGAAAAAATTAAAAACTAAAAACATACTTACCTCTTCGGCGCCTGCTTACTTTTGACCCGTATCTACGATGTACCTTGAAGGCGAGCGAAGCAAGGCAGATGAGATCTTCCCCATTCCTGATTTACGCTATGAAATCAAGGGGCAAGCTACACTATCATAAAAATGGATATCCATCACTATAAGCCATCAACGGCACTTGCAAAGACAGGGCAACTTCGAGGCTATCGATTTCATTTTCGATCCACATACACAAAAGAGGGAAGCGAAAAAACAAGAATAGAAAAGAGAAGAAAACTTTGATTCGATTCAATTAACAATGGAAGAAAAGATCACTTACATCGGTGTCACCTTCAGTACAAGCTTGCTCTCATTCCTCCATGAAAGTATCCTCTCCTCTTAGTTACATAAAGAAAATAAAAATTACATGAAAAAAAATAAAAAAAACCTAAGTTACAACTACAAATTAGCCTAAGTTCTACTTTCTGCTTGGTCCTCTTTTGTACGCTCTGAAATCCCAGTATTTATAGGCAAAACCCAACGTAGGAGAGTGTATGAAGATAGGAGGAGTAAACGCTTTCCCTAACTCACTAACGAAGTCACGGAGCAGCCAGGGTGTGGCTACTGTTTGTGGTACTCCTGGCTTCGCGATTTGATTTTATCTTCAGCTGGATTTGCAGTTTAAGTCCGAGATTTTGACGGAATGGCCTTTGATCTTTGCTTCAACCGACTGATTTGTAGGGATTTATTCTAACTGGTTTTTAACTGATCTGAACCGACCTGATCTGCCTTAATTTACTGATTTTGAATTAACTCTCATTTAAATCAAAATTGATGGGCTTTGGGCTCATTTCTCTTCCCTCTCCTTTAGGAATAGGCCTACAAATAATTTAAACAATAATTAGAAAAAAGTAGAGTTTATTTTATAATAAGTATGAGAATATAATAATGAATGTGCAATATTACCGACCGATCAATACACTTTTTGTGCACGATTTTCCCCCGATCAAATTTTGGCGCCGTTGCCGGGGATGGGAACGGTTTGATTTCACGTTTTTGTTAACCTTTCTTCTTTATTTTTGGTGTGCAGGTTAAATTTTTAGCGTTGCAGAAGTCACACTTGCTCTTGTGTGGTTGGATAAATTCTTATATATTCTTATACTCTGCTGCTAATTTTTTGTTTATATTACCTGTATACTGTAAATAATTTTAAGAATTAAAATATGGTAATTGGATGCTTTAAAACGGTTTAGACATTTGCATTTATGTACGTGTCAATTTTCATTCCAATATAATGTATTTTGTTCTTGTGTTGTTGTGATCTTGACGAAGGTGTACATATTGCATTGCATATAGTTAGGACAAACACTTCAGTGATTTACTCACTTTTTTGTGTTCATTCTTATCTACATTGCACACTTGTACAAATTAAACTTAAAGATAAATTCAAGACAAGATAAGGTGGGGAAGTCATTACCCTCCCTTAGCTCAAAAATCACCTCCCCACTCACACAACCCAAGCCTAAATAAAAATTGCTAGACATTGGCCCCTAGCGACATCTCAGACTTAATTAGGAGATTGACCTAAGGGAGAAGTTGTTAGAAATTGACTCTTGTCAAATCGGTGTTTAAAGTTGGGGATTGAGAGGCGAAACCTCAAAGAATAGTGGTTTGGCATAATTAGGCCTGTTGCTCCTGCACGGATACCTCCCAGTGATCATGCCCCTACCTGGCCGATTAACTCGTGGTCAGATTCTGACAATATATCCCCCGTGGACGACTAACCAGTTAGGAGTCGTCTAGGTCTAAGTCAACCCTAGCATAGACTTGTTTTCATTTTCTTTTCTTTGTTTGTTTGTTTGTTTGTTTGTTTGTTTTCTTTTTTTATAAATTGTGAAATGGATTTTAACAACAATTCTTTCAATTATAATATGAATCAATATTTCACCCCAATCTCATTTGACTCGGATAACTCCAACCCGGCTATGTGCAACATGAACTAACCATATATGTCGAGTTGGGCTATCCGACTCAATATGACACATATCCCCAATCCTATGACTATAATTTTCAAAATAATTTTCACTCTTCATTGAGTTCATGGGGATTCACCTCCCCAAGTCAAATTTTTAACCACCTTGTCCACAATATTCATTCCCGATTATGCTTCATATCCTCCTTTTCCTGTTCCACCAATTGAGGAAAAATTCAATTTGGAAAGGAGTATGGAAGCAATGCTTGAGTCCCAACAATAAATTTAAAATTTCCTCAATTCATAATCCTTCCCAAATCAAACTCCATATACTCCTTTTCTAGAACATCCAATTGAAGAAGAATCTGAGCTAGAAAAGCGTTTGGAAGCCTTTTTTAAAAAAGTACAACGATTTCAAAATATGTTGGACTCATCATCTCAACAAATTTTTAAGAGTCCTACTCATCTTTTCTAGTCTCACTGATTCCAAATGAATAACCATCAATACTGGACTTGAGTATGGAACACTTGCGTGAGTCCGAGCAGCAATAGCAAAATTCGATGGACTCACAATTTCACCACAATTTCCAAAATCAACTTCCAAATTCACCTTTCAAGAAGAACCAATTGCAAAAAGTATGGAAGACATGATTCTGACTCCAAATTCTATTACCCGGCCTATCAGTAGGTTAGACTCACTTTGAGCAAATTGATCAATGAGAGCGAGGAAAGTCTTTCTTGTCTACCTTTGACGATCCTTATATCCCTAACTCTATTGATTGGACCCATGAATCATGTCATTTGGGAAACCAGATTCAATTTCAGAACACACATTTGAACTTGACCCAACTCCAAGTTATGAAAGTCGCCTGGACATTCTGACAAGTTATCCCTTTCCTGAATTTGAAATAGAACCTGAATGTGATCCTGAACCTCATGTTAGTAATTCCATTTCACTTTTTGATTCAATAATGACTCCGGTATCTTTACCAGATTTTTTCTCTATTCCGGAGTCAACATTAAATCCTGTACCTGTACACCGTGAAATTGAATCACCAATATCTTATGATCACACTTCATTGATGGGGAAAGTGTGTGAACATCAATTCTTTAGTTTGGACCCTATTTTGAACTAATTTCGACTCTCACTATTGACTCTCGACTTGATCTAAGTCAAATTCCCGAATCGGTATCGATTTTTACTCCTGTTCTATTTGAGTCCAAATCAATCATTTTCCAAAATCACACTTCATTGTTGGATAAGAATGTTAAAGTAAATGACTCTGTAATTATTTTTGAAAATTGAAAATTAGATAGGGATAACTTTTTTATTAAGATCATTCATTCAATCATTCTTTTACTGGGTCGTATTAGAAAGGTTATTGGTGGGTTCCTTCAAGATCCATATTATCTTGATTGGGTAGCAACGCTTGGCCCAATCAGACCACCACCGGAGCCACCACCATGAGGGAATTTTCTTTCTCTTCTCATTTGTTTCATGTATATACACATTCACGATGCATTGAGGACAATGCATGAGATAAGCATGGGGGAGGGTTTACTAACATAGATAGTTTTAAATTTTCTTTCTTTTACACTTCTTTTTAGGAACTTTTTAAAAAAATTATTTTGTATAAAAAACTTTTTCTTTTCTTTTAAAAAACTTTTTGAAATAAAATAAATAGTTTTGATTTATTTTTAAGAAAATTAAGATTATCTTAGTAATTAGGAAGACCTAAAATTATGAAATTTTAAATTGAGTCAAAATAATAGATCTTATTTAAATTTTAGGATAAGAAAGTAAGATTAGAAAGATAATTTAATCTTGAATTTATGCACTCCACACTTACACAATTTTTTTGGGATTGAAACAATGACTTATAATGCCATAAATATATATATATATATATATAAACAAAAAAAATAATAAAATAAAAGAAAATTATGATAATAAAAACCACTTATTGAAGTTGGGTAATTATGCCTCAGGAAGCATGATTATTCATACCTAAATGGTGGATAAAAATAAAATAATCCCCTTTAATTTTGTGGCCTTATTTACTCGAGTCCTTAAGTCCGAGAGATATTTTCTCATCTGGTGCCATAAATCATCTGGTTTGGGAGTTACCGACTAAAGGCTCACTACCCGGGTAAATAAGAAAGCCTAAGAAAACTAAGAAAAAAAAGAAAAAAAAAGAAAAAAAATAAATATACGCAAATCAATGGCATGAAAGTTTGAGTCAATATCCTAAAATCTTCACAGTCCACAAAGTGTATATTTTTCTAAGAGTTTTATGAATGATCAAAGAGTCAATTCAATTTTAAGTTCTTATATTTAATTTATAATAAGATTTTGCATTTTGACTTAGTTTAAGAAGAATAATTTCTAGTTAACCTATGACCTTGGATCACTTATATTTCACAAAAATACTTCAATACTTTTCTCTATTTTCAAAAATATGTTTTAAAAATACTAACATTTGATTTTTTTTCTTTCGTTATAGATTTTGTGGGTGTAATCCGTTGAAAATCCTCAGGAGACAAAAACTCCTCCTCTAAGGGAAACCTAGAGGTTTAACGGCTTGTTGCACATGCTCAGTGCAATCGCGTCACCTGCGAAAGTGGTATAATAATTTTTTTAGTCATTTTTTTCTCAGGACGAGCAAAAGATAAGTGTGGGGGTGATTAGTCTCTAAAACTGCATATTTCATACCATATCTTCAAATTTATTTAATATTAATTTTACTAATTATACCTCTCTTGCATGTTTCTGGGTCCATGGTGCGTAATGAAGAAGAAGACCCTAAATCACCATTTAATTTGTGATTAAAGGCCTACGAAGATAGCCATTGACTTTGGAGATGATTCTGTCAAAATCAGGGACCCAAAGCCCAAAACTGGGACATCCAGCCGACAGGGGGACAGGAGAGGACAACGCAGCAGGCGGCGCGCGGCCGCACTATGGCTGCGGAAACGCGGCCGCAACCATAAACACGATTTAGCGGCTCCCTTGTGGAGCCGCGTGCCAAGATTTGACGCGCGGCTCCGTACAGTGCCCTGATTCCCCACTTTTTGCCTATAAATACCCTGGGGTTTTTCCAAAACCAGGGAGAGGAGTTTTTGAGTAGTTTTAGGTTAGTTTTAGGTTTTTTCTTTCCATGTTGTAATTTAGTTTAGTTTAGCTTAGTTCTTCTTCTTCCTCCTCCATTGTATTTTTTTTCATTTCTTGTAGGTCTTGTAAAAGGAGAGAGAGTGATACATGTTTGGAATACAAGAGTGCTTGTAATAGAATGTGATAAGCTATGAAAGATGCTCTCTTTACCTTTCCTTATTTTCTATCTAACTCCTTTTACATGTTTAGCTAATCTTTTCTCCCATTGCAACTAACTACTAACCACTAACTAGTCTAACTTCTTATATGATAATCCACATGAATCTAATAGCCTCTACTTGGCCTTGCTCTTGCAAGAGCCATTGATGGCTTATGATAATGGATCTAACACTCTAACTTCCTAACTCTTTAACATGCTAACATTACTTTACTCCATGCTTACTCTTAGTTTTGATGGTTTAAGTGTAGCTTGCTCTTGCTTTGTTGAGTTGAGATGTGATGAGTTACATATGGGTCATACTTTGAAACGCTCTTGAACCAAGGACTAGTGATTGCCAAGGATACATGTGAGGCAACTATCACTAAGAGGTTAACATGTTAGTGGAGCCATTATTAGTTAGTAGCCATGAGTTTTCTTTCTTTTTCATTTTGTTTTAGATATACAAACAAAAACCACAAAAACTATTTCTTCTACGTTTCCCACTTCTTTGTGTTTCACCGTACTTCTCTTTTCTTTCTTTGTTTTCTTTTCTTTATATTCTTTCAAACATTGAAGAACTTTTAACACACACGTGAATCAACTGGTAAGGCTTCTTTAGCCTCCCGTCCTTATGGATTCGACTCGTTTTAGCCTCTATGCTATAACGGAAGTATCGAGGAAGCCAAAGCACGCACACTTTACATCTTGATTTCAAAACATACACTTTTTGTGCGCGGTTTTCCCCCGATCACACGTCCGTTCTTTGATCTTCGAAGTTTCGTCTATCTTCATAATGTATTCCAATCACAAATCTTAATATCTTGATGTGTTCTCCACTAACAATTGAAATGATAATAGTGAGGAAAAAGTTGACGCTAAGAGAGTCAGCCTCTTTCTGACTGGCTGATAAGAAGAAAGCGAAAGAAAAAGTGGACAAGAAAGCTGAGTGTGAAGATTAAGTTTGAAAGAGGATATGCTGAAATGATACAGGGTTCTAATGGACAAGTCACATCAATGAAGATGATCCACTTTGAGAGGGAAAGAGATCAAAGGGAGGAATAGATTTAGATATAGTTGTGGGGGAAAATGTGTAGTTATACATTTGTATACTTATTTATATTTATCTTTGAGTCAAAAAGTCTTTTGTAATGTTCTCAGATTTTTAATCAGCAAATTAACTTTAATCCAATCCAATTACGCTAATCATGCACATGATCTTTATAATCATCTCTAATTTCATCAAAAATTTCAGCAGCATCTTCTCTATAATATGGAGCCTACTTGATAAATCAATACATACTAATCTGGTTTTAATATCGATCATATATTCATATACAACATCCCACGCAGTTTATAATACAATTTTAGCTTGTTATCGCCTACTTACATGAATACTCAACTCTTACTAGTTCCAGCTCTTCAATCTCAGAAAATAATCCAACTCAATGAAAAAGGATCCACAAAATCATTCCAAAATCTTAATTTAAAATAAATAAACTATACAGAATCCTTGACATGTATTAATACAGATATTACTATGCTCTACATCATAACTGCTAACTATAAAAATCAGACATTTTCATACAAGCAAATAATTCAAGTATATCAATAACAACATTTAATGTACGTCCAAGTATTTGACGGTAATTCGGTACAATGTTCCTGAACCATTCGGCTGGGCCTTTGTCTTGACCTGAAAACATTAAGACTTAGGGGGGTGAGCTCGACAGCTTAGTAAGTGGAGAGTCATATAAATAAGAATTTATTTTCTAGACGAAAATATTGATCATATGAAGATGCAAAGTAATATGAACTACATGAATAATAGTGAATTACCTAATAATGATGATAAGCTCGTTCTTATAATATTTTCATGTCAGTATGATTATATTATAAAAATCAAACAGTCAACTACACATAATGTCATATTATAACTATCTAATATCAAACAATCGGCATATAATATTAACATCTTCATCATATATATAAATATCATAGCACCGTTTTCGCACTCCGCTCATGTAATACAGTTCTCTTCATCCAATAACATATAATATATAAATATAACAATATCCCGTCTTTCCCTATCCGCCCATGCATATGGGTCCCTTTCTCTAAATATATGTAATAGTATTGCTCTCACATATCAATAGTTCTATCAAGAAGTTATAATCAAATAACCCACATTTATAATACCTTTCAAGCATAGTTTTCATAACAACAATTGTAACAACCACATTCTTAGTAATATAAATTTATTATTTAATTCATATCAATGCTTTTGTATACCACATTCCCAATTCAATATTGGTTAAGCTTACTCTTTCATTGGACATCTTATTTGTATTTATCTCAAAATAAACTCTAGTTATTGAAAACCTCACTCATCTCTGCCCGATTCAATTTATTAACACTGTAGATGCGTAGTTCTCGCCTCCACAATCATAATGGCTCAAGAATCATCTGAATCTGACTGAGGATGTCCAAGTTATTGTTCGGGAAACAAAACCAATATTTAGAGTCAGATACGCAATAGTTAAGTCATCCAGGGGACTATTGGTAAACTTTCAAGGTCTAAAATGTAAATAATTAAATTACCAAGCGCATGACTGAAAATTTACCTTATAAGGCGGGTCAGGGTCTTAATGGGTAGGGTTTAGTCTTTAATATTCAACAACCAAAACCCAATATAACTTCCTTTACTTCATCCTCAATAACAACAGCATGTTTCCCCCTCACACATGCGCCACCAAGCCTCGCCGCCGACCTGGACCTCACCGCCAGCCAGGCCTCCAATGCCGCCACCCTTAGTCTCCAATCAGACTCGAGATAGGGAGTGAGAAAGAGAGATGATGGGTTATGTTCCCCCTCACTTGTACTGTCATCGCCCCTCTCTCCGCCACTAATCTGCTCCGCCTCACGATCGTCGCCACCATCGTCGGTATTCTTGCCGTTCGACCAGAACAGAGAGGGGGAGCTAGAGATGAAGGAGAAGAAGACGATGATGATGATGATGATGTTTTGTTGTTGTTGTTGATGGTGATGATGATGTTGCTCCTCTCTGCGCCCTTCATCGATGCCTGGTCTCGGGCCTCCTCCGACCATCAGTGGCTACCCTGGCCTCCTCTATCGGCCACCAGAAAGGAGGGGAACGAGAGAGAGCTCTAAAGGGAGAGAAGGGTTTGAGTGGGAGTTTGCTGGGAAGGGAGAGTGAGTGATGAGGGAGGGGAGTGAAAAAATGCCTATTATTCCTAAATTTTACCATTTGTAATTATTTTTTTCCCAATTCCTTGCGGTGCCACCTCTCTTCTCCATTTCTAAACTTGATCTTGGCCCTTCATCTACCCCATCATGCACACCAACTCAATCCACACATTTTAATTAAGTAAATATTAATTTACTATAATACATGTGTGTGTGTGTGTGTATGTTTGTCCATTTAAATTTTTAACCACTTGTACATGAATAATTTAGATACATATGTATATTTATATACACACACACACTCTCATGTATGTGTATTATTTTAAATGTATTCTATATAAATAACTTGTATTCACTAATTTATTATAATTAGAATACAAAAATATTTATTCCGCATTTCATATAAATTCCATCAAATTAAAGGGTAATATAATTATCACTAAAATTATCAATTTTAATTATCGAATGTTATCTCATTAACCAGGGTTTAAAGTATAAATCTGGGTTTTAAAAGTCAGGGTATTACGCTTTTAGTTTTCTTTTAGTAAGTCGAGTTAGTGTAGTTTTTTTACTGAGTCCATTACAGTTTGTTATGTATGTTTTCTCTAATCTATGTGTCAAGTTATTGTTAGTGGGACAGGATATACAACGATGCATTCAAACACACAAAGAGTTATCTTTTGGCAGCTTTTGCAGCTGGACATTTTTTTACACTGTGAGTTCTCTCCGATTCTAGCATACTATATTTCATATGTTTCATCATTTATTCTGAAATTATTTGCTTATCATGATCACGTGCATGGGTTGTGTGTTTTGTTTAATAGTACATTCATTTTATCATGTACTCATTAGCATGCATAAGGAATGACACAATTTAGGTCTGGGGGAGATTCGTGTTTCTTTTTAGGAGCCTTTAGATTTTGTTTTTAGGGTAATTTTCATTGTTTTCTTTTAAGATTCTTTTCTTGAAAAATCAAAAAAAAAATTATAAGTCTTGAATCTTGTTTTGTTTTCTTCCACTTTTTAGGAAATTTCATAAAAAAATCAAAATAAAAAATAAAAAATCTACAAATAGTTAGCTAGTTTGCAGATGATGAGGATTCCTGAGTAGATTTTAATAGTGAAAACGAGATGAATGAGTCTTAAAGCCTTAAAGTAAGGAGTAGGCTTTAAAAACTTAGAAACCATCTAAACTTAATTTAAGTGATTATATACCCAACAACGCTTACACTATTAGTTCATATGCTTGGGATACTGATTACAACTGGAATACTTTGGAAAAGAAAATGAAAAAATAATTAATAATTAAGTCATGTTTTGTGGCCTCAATTGCTCGAGCAATTAAGTCCGTAGGAGTGTTTTCACACTTAACGCCCTAAAGTCATCTGGTTTGGGAGCATTGATCCAAAACTCTCTATATGGGTTGCTTAGAAAGCCTAATAAAATAAGACACTTTAAAAACCAAATAATTTTGATTATTAATTAGTTAGATGCCTTGACCTCAGAAAGCTTTGGTATTTATGTGAAAGATAGTTAAAAGTATTAAATAAAATAAAGAGAGAAAAAGTTACAACAGAAATATGAATGTTTGAGTCAAATATTCTTAAGATTAAGAACTACATCACGAGCACGGGGTGCATAAGATCTGAGACTTAGAATAAGTGGTGTAGAGTTTAGGATTCGAGTCTTTATTTTATAGAAAATTTGACTTCAAATTGAGATAGATCTTGAAAATGAATCTCGGAGACTTAAGATCTTGCTACTAGTTAACTTGATTAGATAAAAAGATTTTTTCTTTCTTGATTTTCAGTTATCTTAATTATCTTTTTGTTATTTCTTAATCTCCGTCTCTTTTAAATTTTGTGGGTATATTCACTGAAAATTCTTACGAAACAAAACTCATCTACTAGGGTAACCTAACTGTTAACGGCTTATTGCTCGTGCTAAGTGCAATCATAATTTATATGAAAGTGAGTTAGATTAGCTTAGCTTATTATTTTTACCTTATTTGTTTTGCTTGAGAACTAGCAAAAGATAGGCATGGGGGTATTGATTGCCATGATTTTATATTATTTTGATGCTCTTATTTATCTATTTCTTATATACAAATAATGCTACTCGAGTATGTTTATAGTGAATGTGCAGACAACCTTCGACGAGGAGAAGAAGCGAGTAGAATGGCTGGATTTTGTAAAAAAATTTCAACAATGAAGATTGACACTCTCTGAACGTGTTGTGATATTTTTATCATAACTTTTCTACAAAACACGAAAAGAGGGCTTTCAAGCGCCTACAAAAGAGGATTCAGATATCTACAATGTTCATGTTGAATACTTTTGTTAATTCGATCATTCTGCTGCTCAAAATAGTGAGAGAAAAAAAAATCACTTCTATTTTTAAACTAGTGTTGAAATGTAAATATTAAAAGTTCAAGAGATTTTCTATAAAATGTTATTAATATTTAAAGAGATCTAGAGAAGTAACCGGGGGAAACTGTTGGCTGCCTTTTTTTTTCCTTTATTGCAGGGTTTTATATATTCGGTTTTTTTATTATTTTCTTTTGAATGATGAATGGAGAATGAAATTTCTTTTTATGATATTTTTTCTTGTTTAGCAGCCATTATTGTGGCTACAGGAGACTTCATGTAGTCAAGTTGAAGACGAGAGACAGAGAGGCGACACTTGCCGGTGGTTTGCGGGTGTGGACTGCTTTTCTGAGGCAGCACAGATTTGGTACTCTCTCTAAATTCTGAATTAAGTTATTTTAATTATTTATTAATTACTGCAATTATTAAATTATTTTTAATGATAATTAGTAGTTTAATCATTTTTATTGTGTAAGAACTTTGATCATGAGTAGTTAAATTCACTGCGAGTACCTAGGGAGATGAACCTAGGCGATTATAGTGTGATTGATTTTCAGTCTCTGGTTTAGAACTCAATGCACTTTTTAATGGATTTTGATTTAATGGGAATTAATTTCTAAATAATTAGTAATTTGACAGGATATATATAATTAATCAATATTCTATGCTTAGAATTTATTTTACCGCTTTCACAATTTGTTTAAATTATCTTTGATGGACTATGTGATTGTAATAATATATTGTGTTTAGGACAAATATTTTAGAATTATACGCCCGTTAGAAATAGGAAATTAATATTGTGTAATTAATTAATTGCGAGACAATTATCGACCACATGAACAGTAGTCTAAAGGATTCAACCCTACGTGCTTGATTCTTTTATTTATCAATCTAGGTCATGATCCTATTCTCAACCTTTTCTCTCGTTCGTCTGAAAGTGTTGAAACCATAAGAACCAGTATCCCCTGTGATTCGACTCTCGAGTGCTGCAATCGAATGATCATGCACTTGCGGTATATAAAATAAAAGAGTAAAATCTTCCATTATAGGTAGCCCGTAATGACGCAGCCAGTTGCTTAGCTGAAGTTGACAATTCGTTGGTGTTCGACTCAGATTTGAAAAATCTTTATCGAAATGGAGAATTTTGGAGAGAAGATGAAAATTAGCGTTTTCAAACTCAATTGGATAGAGCAGAGACATTGGAGCTCGACGTGCACGGAGGTTTACAGTGGAAAAAAGAATAGAGGAGCGAATACAAGAGTGCGGCTATTCACACCCACAAAATTTCTTGACACACCCACTTTTTAAGAATAAAAGTTGTTTGACAGATTTATATAAGGATTCTGGGCACCATCTCAAAAGACTAGCCTTCTAGGAGGAATAGCCCAAATCCTTATATACCCAAGACTATGCCCATGTCTAACCGATGTGGGACAATTTGTTCGACCCAAATCCCAACAATCCACCTCTCGAACAAGGAGTCTTCCTGTAAGTCATCTTCACACCTGGAAGACATATGCCCTACGAGATTTTCTTCACTGTGTTTCAGCACACGCCTTACGTGAAGCATAATTTGCAGCTTATTACTCCTCTGAACCGCGTTTGCAGCACATCTTACGCAAAAGAAGACTCTGCTATCAATTTCAAGAGCTCAACTAGATGTACAGAGACTTTACTGCGTCTTTTGCGCCTTGGGGGATCGAACATCACCCACATACACAACTAAGTTCAGGGAATGACTCTGAACCAATTGTAAGGACTCGGTGCACCATCCCAAAAGGCTAACCTTCTAAGTGGAGTAGCCTAAATTTTTATATACCCAAGACCATCCTCATGTCTAGCCGATGTGGGACTATTTGCATACATTAATGTATGAGCAAACGCAATGAAGGAAAGTAATCTTGATGATCATATATCTTCCGAGTGTGAAGATGAGCTTACAGGAGACTCTTTGTTAGGCGCAATAAAGTCCCTGTAAAGCTAGTTGAGCTCTCGAGAATGACAACGGAGTCCTGCTTCACGTATGACGTGTGTTGAAACACAGTGAAGAAGATCTCGATCTCGATAGAGCATATGTCTTTCAAGTGTGAAGATGAGCTTACAGGGAGCCTATTTGTTCGAAAGGTGGATTGTTGGGATTGGGTCAAACAAATTGTCCTACATTTGCTAGGCATGGGAATGGTCTTGGGTATTCAAATATTTAGGCTACTCCACCTAAAAGGCTAGTCTTTTTGAGATAGTGTCTCGTGTCCATACAAATGGTATCAGACATGCCCCATACTTAGTCGTGTGTGTGGGTGATGTTCGATCCCCCAGGATGTAGCGGAAGGCGCAGTGGGCCCCTGGTTAAGCAAGATCTATAATAGATTGAGCTCTCGAGAGAGAAAAAAGTTCAGATTCTCCAGTGCTTCACGTAAGGCGTGCATGAGCAAACGCTGTGAAGGAAAGTAACCTCGATGAGCATATATCTTCCGGGTGTGAAGATGAGCTTACAGGGAGACTCTTCGTTAGGCGCAATAAAGTCGCTGTACAGCTAGTTGAGCTCTCGAGATATGCAGCGGAGTCCTGCTTCATACAAGGCGTGTGCTAAAATGCAATGAAGAGAATCTTGATCTCGATAGAGCATGTCTTCCACGTGTGAAGATGAGCTTATAGGGAGACTCTTTGTTCGAAAGGGAGATTGTTGGGATATTGGTCAAACAAATAGTCCCACATCGGCTAGACATGAGGATGATCTTGGGTATATAAGGATTTGGGCTACTCCACCTAGAAGACTAGCCTTTTGGGATGGTGCCTGAGTCCTTACAATTTAATCTTAAATCAAAAGATTAAAATAGACATTCATTAACTCTAATATTATAATTAATGAAAATTTTATTCCTAAACGCATACCAATAATTATTGAATACACCCATCCAAATCCTATTCCTAATCAATCCAGCTTCCTTTATATTATTTAAATATATGCTTTTTTCTCTACCAACACGAGGCCTAAAAAATTTATCAGCATCTATACCTTAAAAAAATTGTCACAATGATAGCTATGGGCAAACAAATGTCATGAGAGCATGATAAATAGTCAAAAAGTAAGTTTCCTTCATATAGTTTATTAAATTATTTTTTTGAATTTCATCGCTGTTAGTTCGATCAACGAAGACTAAACAAAATCTACACACTAAATGTTTGGTTTAAATTTGTCGCAAAGAACCGTTTATTTCTTCGTATGTAATTTAGTAGTGTTCTATTACTTAAAGTCTATGTCGTGTTATCTGAACAAAGTTTGAACCCTTATAATCTGAACAAATTTGTTCGATCTATTCTTCTCAAAAAAAATTTGTGCGTTCTATTTCCTCTTATGGCCCAAAAATTTATACTAATGAATAGAAAAGCAACTAAATAATATTAATATTAAATTAATGTATTCAAATAAAGAATGAAATTATAAATTGGGATATTGTCATTTTTTTTGATCGTCTTAAAAATAGTGAGCATAGTGTAAATACTTTTTACTAATCTGTACAATATAGACATAAGATAATGAAAACACATAAAAATAAATTTGATACGCTCGTCTTTCAGTATCATTCTCAATTTGATGTGTTCTATTCTAATGCATTAAAATCTTATTTTCCTGCAAAATTCATTTCTTATAGTGTATTTAGCTCAGATTTCATGCACTCTCTTTCTTTAGAAAGAAAGTTTGTTGGATTACTTAGTTGTCTTCTATTTGTTGTTTTATAATCGATTGGGGTTTTGATTTAGGTGTTTCCTTTTTCGCATTTCTTTTTACAAAAATAGTTTTTATTTGTCTAATCATGTTAGCTTAAATGCATTCACAATGTAATGAGAAATAAATGTGAATTAGATGTAAGCCTTAAACCAACTGAAAACATCAAACTTATTCGAAGGCTATTTAATTAATCTCTAACTGTATAATTAACACACAGTGAGAGAGTGAGAGTGAGAGAGAGAGAGAGAGAGAGAGAGAGAGAGAGGAGAGATGGTTGTTTTTTTGAGGGAGGAAGGATAGGATAGAATTGGTGTTTAAAAAAATAATTGATTTAAGATGAAAATGATAGTTTAGAAAAAGTGAGAAGTGTGTGTTTAGAAATTTATACGTGTATTAAATATACATGTGTGTTAAGAAATTTTGTGGGTGTGAATAGCCGCACTCCAGATGCAAGCAACTGTCAACAGCGGTATGAGGGCGGTCGACAGACGCCAACAGAAAGCAGTGGTTTGTTAGTCTGTCAACAGCAGACATATAGCTGTCGACATGCGCGCCAACAGAGAGTTGGTCAGACTCAGTCTGTCAGCAGGCCTCTTATGGCTGTCGACAGGTGCGTGTTCAGGGTGATTTTCAAGTTGGATTCTGTGTTCGTTTCTTATCCGAATTCGTAGTTTTTAGTTTCTTTTCTTCGTGAGATCTCTGCCTATATATTGGAGGGTGATGTACTCTATTTGTATCCACAAGAGAGAGTATGTATTTGAGAGTTTTAAGATTACTTTATTTGAGAGATTTCTACGACCGACTGTGTAGTTTCTCTAGTTTGATCTTCAGATAATTTTGTAACCCTTGGAACTTAATTGTTTGAATAAGATCTTCTTTCTGCCCTGAGGACATTGTCAAGTTGAAGAACCTCGTTAAAACTTGTGTTCTTCTCTCTTAGTATTTAGTTTGCGCTATATTGTTCGTGATTAACTCGACATTGGAACACGACAATTTGAAACACTGATCTTAATGTGATTGACACGTGATTGGCTCCTCCGGGCACAACACATGCTACCGGAGATCATGAGAGATAGGAGCTCGCTTGTACTTTTGGATTGAGTTGAATATAAATAATGTCAGTTTGGAGAGTGCATACGTGCTAAATATGCTTACGCATGAAGGAAGAGATTTTTAGAAGGTTGAAATTAAATACAAGAAACATAATTAAAAGAACCTGGCTGCAACCTTGCACTGAGAATTCAATCCTGAAAAATCTTAGAACACAAATACAAACCATTTCTTTGTTTTTCTTTTTTTCGCTGTTATGTGAATGTAGATTCTCTCATCTAGTAGAATTTAGTAGACAGCTTTAAGTCAATAATTTTAGAAGCTAGTTATTTTATTAGCGCTTGTGATCTATTATGTAATTAATGTTTACAAGTATTTATATCTACTTAATACTCATAAAGACAACCGTTCACAAACCAATGTCCAGCTACAATATGGATTATCTTCTAATGTTAGGGACTGTTTGTTTCCAGGAAAATAGGCTGGAAAGTTGGTTTTTGTGGACTCAGCTGTGAGTTTTCATTTTCTCTCTGCTTGATGTTTTTTGAGAAAATTAAAAGTGAGAAAAATTTGTGATTATGTCATCAAAACGTCATTATTTTCTTCATTTTGTTTTCACACAAAAATAGAGAGAAAAATGATTGAAAAATTGTTATTGCAGGACCCACATAAAAACTTTTTTTGAAAAAAATAGAGAAAATTAATAATTTTTAATTTTATTTCCTCTCTTTTCCTAACCAAACAGGTCCTTAAATTCATGCATGACAAAAGCAAACTAAAAATCCAAACAAAAACAAAATCTTGTTGTAAAACTCTGAGAAATAACACCGAAACAGAGAATTTTAGAGACAGAGTAGAAGTATTATTGATTTCTAAAGTGTGCATTGAAATGAACCAGGAAGGGCCTATATTTATAGATAAACTTTGAGTTACTATGCAGTCATTAATAACCACATTTATTAGGGTAGTTTGTGGTTGGAGGATGGAGGATTTGAAAGGATTTGGTGGAGAGCCACCTTCTTTGACTTTTCTTAACACTCTCCCTTGGCTGTCTACCATACATGATGTCTCATTAAAAACCTTACTAGGAAAACCCAGTGGGATAAAACTATAGCGAAGGAAAAAAGAGTACATCATCTCTGTATACGTGTTCTATGCTGTCTCGTTAAAAACTTACCAGGAAAAACCCTGTGGGATAAAACCATAATAAGGGAAAAAGGGTGCAGCCACGTAAGCTCCCTCTCAAGTTGGCTTGAGTAATTTTTCTTCATAAATCTCGCATATGACGCATCCTAATATCTCGAATGAGCTTTCTGAGAGTTGTAGTGGGAAATGCCTTTGTAAAGAGATCTGTCGCATTATCACTTGATCGGATATATTAAATATTAATTTCCTTATCCTTTTCAAGTTCTTGGCTGGATGAGAAGAACTTAAGGGGTATATGCTTGGTTCGGTCGCTTTTGATGAATCCTTCCTTCATTTGAGCAACACATGCAGCATTATTTTCAAACAGTACTGTTAGATCTCTGTTAACTGGTAATCCACAAGTTGCTTGGATGTGTTGAGTTACAGACCTTAACCATACACATTCTCGACTTTCTTCATGGAGTGCTATGACTTCAGCATAATTAGAAGAAGCAGCAATAAGTGTCTGCTTTTGTGAACGCCAAGTGATCGTTGTACCTCCATATGTGAAACATATCCTGTTTGAGACATGATTTTATGTGGATCTGACAAGTAACCTGCATCTGCATAACTAATCATTTCTTATTTTGATCCTCTAGAATAAAATAAACCAAAATTAGTTGTTCCTCGAAGGTAACAAAATACATGCTTTATACCATTCCAATGTCTCCGTGTATGAGATGAGCTAAATCTTGCTAATAAATTTGTAGCAAATGCTATATCTGGTCGGGTACAATTAGATAGATACATAAGAGTTCTAATTGCACATAGGTATGATACTTCAGAACCAAAAACTCTTCATTATCTTCGCGAGGCGAAATGGATCTTCTCTACATTCAATGATCTAACAACCATTGAAGTGCTTAAAAGATTTGCTTTATCCATGTTAAAGCGATTCAAGACATTTTCAGTATAATTTGATTGATGCAAAAGTATCCCACTTTGAAAGTGCTCAATCTGTAAACCAATACAATATTTGGTTTCCCAAGGTCTTTCATTTCAAATTCATTCTTTAAATACATCATTACTTCTAGGACTTCTTTATGAGTCCAATGATAATTAAATCATCAACATATACAGCAATGATAATGAATCCGAATATTATTTTCTTTATAAAAACACATGGGCATATAGGATTATTCACATATCCTTTTTTTAACAAATACTCGCTTAAGAGTATATCACATGCACCCTGATTGTTTTTAACCCATATAACGATCTTTATAATTTGATCGAATATAATTCTTTGGGTTTCGGACTTAATACTTCAGGCATTTTAAATCCTTCAGGGATTTTCATATAATATCACTATCAAGCGACCGATATAAATAAGCTGTAACAACATCCATAAGACGCATTTCTAAATTTTTAGAAACTGCTACGTTGATTAAATATCTAAACGTAATTGCATTCATTACTGGAGAATATGTTTCTTCATAATCAATTTCAGGTGTTTGTGAAAAACCTTGAGCAACAAGTCGAGCTTTGTACCTTACAATCTCGTTTTTCTCGTTGCGTTTTCGCACAAAAACCCATTTGTATCCTACTGGTCTCACGGCTTCAGGCGTGAGGATAATAGGTCCAAATACTTTACGCTTATTAAGCGAATTCAATTCAGCCTGTATAGCGTCTTTCCATTTTATCCAGTCATGTCTATTTTGACATTCAGTGACGGATCTTGGTTGAGGATCCTCACTTTCATTAACAATATCACATGTTAAGGGATAGGAAAATATTTCATCCATATTTTTCATCTCATTTCGATTCCATAATCCTTTTGTATTGACATAATTAATAGAGATCTCATGATTTTCTATACCTTCATGATTTTCATCTCTTGATTTGTCTTATTTTGTGTTTCTTCTGGGACACATTCTTCCACATTGGGGCCATCATGCTTATCTGCTCCTTTTCTTTATCGAGAATTATTATCTTTGAAACAATTGATCTACCACGCTTCAGGGTGTCTTAAACTCATTAGTGACTTCGTTCTCGGATTGTCCTTTTGGGATTTCATTCCAACCAGGAGCATTTACAGGTAGTATATATGTTTAGTTACTCTTTTCGTATTAGTGAACGCAGCAATTGATTGGCTATTTCTTATAAATGCATAATCTTTTACACTTTTGTCTCACATTGTTTTGCGTGAGGATCAAGATACAATAAGGATAGTTCACTCCATGTAATCTCCTTCTCCAGCTGTTTCTTTTCTCCCCTAATGCTGGAAAAATTACCTCATTGAAATGACAATCGGTAAACCGAGCCGTAAAAACATCACCGGTTTTAGGCTTAATATATCTTATAATAGAAGGAGATTCATACCCGACATATATTCCCAGTCTTTTTTGAGGACCCATCTTTGTACGTTGTGGTGGAGCAATCGGTACATATAACGCACAACCAGTAATTCTAAGATGAGAAATATTTGGTTCTTGGCCAAATGCTAATTGTAGAGGGGAGTACTCATGATATGTACTTGGTTTGATGCGAATTAATGCTGCAGCATATAAAATTGCATAACCCCATATAGAAATAGGAAGTTTTATTCTCATTATTAATGGTCTAGCAATAAGCTGGAGGCGCTTAATCAGTAATTCAGCCAAACCATTTTTGTATGTAAATGGGCAACAGGATATTCAATAGCTATTTCAATTGACATACAATAATTATTAAAAGCCTGAGATGTAAACTCACGGCATTGTAAAGTCTAACTTTTTGATTGTATAATCAGGAATTGTGCTCGTAATCTAATTATCTGAGTAAGAAATCTCGCAAATGCTACATTACGAGTTGATAATAAACAAACATGTGACTATCTACTAGAGGCATCTATTAATAGCATAAAATATCGAAATGGTCCACACAGTGGGTGTATAGGCCCACATATCTCACCTTGGATACATTCAAAAAATGTAGGTGATTCTATTTTTATTTTAGCTGGTGATGGTCTCATGATTAATTTTCCTAGAGAACAAGCTGTAAATCACCTAGAGGGGGGGTGAATAGGTGATAATGCTAATCTAGGAACTAAATGCGCTAAATGCGGAAGCTTAAAAAAATTTGCAACACACTTAGTACAACACACAAGTGTAGCCGAATTCCCCGTAAAGGGCTCTGGACTAACTCCTCTTGATTCCCCTAGATATGAGTTGAGGTGCTATATGAAGCTCTTGTGGTAAGTACAAGTGAGGCACACACAAGCAATCCAAGCATATAAGAGATATAGAAATATGAACGATGCAAGGCAACACAAGCAATATGAATGATATGAAATGAATGATGTTATGCACAAAGTAAAGAGAGAGAGTTTAGAGACAAGTGGATCAAACGCAAACACAATGATATGTTCCGAGGTTCGAGCCCTAGCTCTACGTCCCCGCCTTCACCGAGAAGGATTTCTAATCCACTATACTCCCACCGAGGGAACCTCTACCGAAGAGGATTTGTTACAACAAAGGGAGTACCGAACTCCTCTCTCAAACACCGCCTCACAACCGAGGGGTAGGCCCGTAGCCAAACAACAACCAACAAACACTTCTACCGAAGAGGGTATACAAACCAAACTCCACCTCACAATAGAGGGAGCAAAAACCAATCTCCACCTCTACCAAAGAGGGAGCAAACCAATCACCCGATCACCTCTACCAAAGAGGGATACAAACAAAAGTAAGGGTGTACACTTAGAGGCTCAATCAACCTCAAACAATCTCTCTTTTTCTCTTTTCCACAAAACAAGATCCTAAGAGAATAGGATATAATGATAAGCTCAAGTGTGGGAAAACTAGGTATTTGGAAAATAAAAAACTCAAAGAAATAATCTTGGGAAACTCTTGAAGATAATGGAAATGAAGAACAAACACAAATCTCCCAAAATACTCTTTTCTTTGATTTTTCCAAAAACCTAAACAAATAAGATTGGAAGTTTAAAGCCCAAAAAATACTTTTGAAATCTTTTAAAAACACTTCAGAAAACTGAGAATTTTTGCTCTTAAAAATCTTTTTTAAAACCATGAAGAGATGGGGATTTATAGCCCAAAAATAAAACTAGCCGTTAGGCTGATCTGGCAGCCTGACAGGCTGCCGGTCGGCCGGCCCGGCCGACCGCCAACGGTCAGAAATGTGACAGTTGGGGCAACCCGGTCGACCGCCTAGCCGACCGAAATAAGCAGAGAACACTGCTCTCAGATATGATCGACCGCCCAGTCGGTCGTCCCATTGTGTGCCAGACGTGCACGGTTCTGTGCACGTCGGTCGACCGTACGGGTCGACCGGCTATTGTTTGGTCGACCCACGATCGACCGGCCTGGCCTGACAGACAGGTTTAGGTCTGAAACTGGTTTAAAACATATCTTGAAATTCTTTTAATAACTTCTAAAAATCCCAAAAATGTTTTTATCATATTGCATTGATATATAAACATGTGATAAACATTTCTACTCAAATATCAAGCATATGAAACATTTTTGTGTCTTAACATTTTTACCAAAAATCAAAACTTGTATTTTTATCAAACTTGTATTTTTCTATACATGAATAAGATAGTCAAAATAAGTTTGTATAGGAAGTTTAAGCATGCATGTATAACTAGAATACATTATTATACATATAAACCATTAAACTTGTGTTTAATCAATCTATTCATGAAAACAAATATCGGTTAAACTAAAAACCGAAAAATCAATATCCAAACATAAAACTTGTGAGCGTTGTGCACTTGAGCAAGTCAACTATACTAAGCTTTACAAATGGATTTAAACACACTAAACTATGGATACCTAAGTCTTCTTGACGATGTTCATCTTCAGTTGACTCGATCCCAAATGTGATCCACCGAGTGCAAAGGTATGATCTTGATGCTTGGGCACTGGAATCACCATGAAAAGCTCCAAAAACTCTTTGTTGAAGCTAATCACCAACTAATATCTTGTTAATGATCTGAAACTAAAATCACAAGATTATTAGTAAACATAACTACATGAGTTAATCACCATCAAAACTAGAGAGGAAGGCCTCCGGGTCAACAATCTCCCCCTTTTTTATGATGACAAAACTCATGGAGTTATATATGCATGGATTAAAGTTAAGCTTCAAAGAAGCTCCCCCTTAACTCATGCATAACAAATAAACAATAAATAATATGCAATGAAGGCTCTTAAACATGAATGCATAGAAATGCATAAATAACAAAAGGTTCTAGATACAATGAAATGTTCAAAAACAAAGATGCTCTAGATATCAATTAAAATTAAACTAAATTAAACTTAATATATGCAAAACATAAATGTGCATATAAAAACATGTACCAATCATGCATATTAAAAAACATCTTCTTTATTTGAGAAAGATCTTGAGTTTTATATAATGCATGTTAAACTCTCAAATAATTCTCCCCCTTTTTGTCAATCATCAACAAAGGGGTAAAAGCCAAAACAAAACAAAATCTTCTCTCCTTTTTTTTAAACAAAGAAAACAATCAATAAGGGGTAAAAGCAAAAAACCAAATCAACAAATTTTTCTCCCCCTTTTGTTCGAAACAAGAATCAATAAAAGGGTTAATAAAATAATGTTCTCCCTTTTTGTCTAAAATAAAAACAAGACCAAATGGGGTGACAATCAATTAAGGTACCATTGAAAATATGTCAAAGTAGCATCTTGATACCAACTGAAAGTAAACATAGATCAATAAACGGTATATGCTATATACATTCATGAAGAGAAGATGTGAAGCTTTCCTACATAGATACATTACATGAAGGAGGGATGACAAGCCCCTAAGTCACATAACATACACTATGCAATGCATAAGAGGAGATGTGAAGCTCCTCCTACACACGTGTACCCATAAAGAAGAGATTGTCAAGCTCTTCAATACAAGATACACTCATCATGAATCTATATGTAGAAGAGATGTTAAGCTCTTCTTGCATATAGGCAATATAAATCAAAACTTTTGAATTTTCTTTAAACAAATTTTGAGATACCATTTTTAAAATATTCAAATAAACATTTGATATCAAAAGAGAGTATTTTTCGTTTAAGTATATGATATCAATTTAAAAAATTTTTTTATTATTTTTCGATCATAAAAGCAAGGGAGTGGAAATACAAATACCAATTGTAAATATGAAAATCGAATTTTATCCCCATTATGAAATACCAACAAAACACATGCATAAGCTTGTAATAAGATACCAATTGAAAAT